>CAKALG010036882.1:0-22280 GCA_916700815.1 Helicolenus hilgendorfi | reverse complement strand
CTCGGGCGTCGCCGTCAGCTGTCGGGGCTGCCTTCTGCTGCCTTGTAATAAATAGCAATGCCCCAACAAAGCACCTGACCACACCTCATTTTAAGACCTGTATGGGTGTACAGATGGGCGCAAGTTAACAACGTGGGCGCTTGGTGGGAAAATGACAAGTGCGTCGGTCTGAAACTAGCAATGACAGTTGCATTGCATTGTGCGCTGCTTTGCGTCAGGTGTAAGATAGGTCCCTAAATCTTCTAAAGTTGCCTGTCAGCTAATAGTCTGCCTCGACTGCCGCTAACCTAGTTTAGCAAGGCTTTGTTTTTAACCTTATTACAAACAAACCTTTTAATAAAGATTTTAAGTAATTTCAATTCTAGATTTTACTACCTCCTCGTTGGCATCATTTCTGAAAAAAACTGTTCTGTGGTCATGTGGTTGCCCAGCCTGTTTTCATTCCCAGAGCGCTAAATACCAAGGCTAAGACGTCTATGTATTGTGTTGAAGAGATATCTAATGAAATGAGAGTTCTATTCAGGCTATTTATCACAGGTAATTGAATTCAACCCACAGTGCGGTGCATGCTGAACTCGAGCACTCGCTCTCTAGTTACACACATCGGCAGAACAAGCCAGCGGGCTACATACGCAACATACATAATCTCCTGTGCCCCAAACAATGTACGTCTTAAGTGGTAAGCACACAAAAGTATCAGGGCCTTTTACACAGGTGTGAAGATAAATATGTTGCAAAATGCAAGAGCTTGTAGACTAGATGAGAGCTTGTAGAACAAAAATCTGAACGTGTATTTTTAAATTTTCACTCAGAAAATATTCACACGAGTGAGTTGAATTTGAAGCCCCAGAAAAAAGAAACAAAAAAAACATCAGAGCTTGTGAAATTTGAGTCAAGTTACAATCAGCTATTCGTTTGTGTCCCGTGTTGACAACATTCAGTTTGATTTTCACTCTAGTTCAGTGTCATTTTCACTGTACAAATGTAGTAGTTTTAAGCCCAACCAACTATTTCCTAAACATAACTATAGTGGTTTTGTTGCTAATTCTAAAGTGACGCAAGAGTAACTACAGTATATTGGATGCCAAAAATACAGAGGTGTTTTTTACAAGTAGTCTGACATTATTTTAATGTCAGACTACTTTCACTTTTACTTTTGAGAAAGGACAGTTATTATTTGCACAACTATAGGAGGTCCTTGAAGATTGACCTATGTTTACATGGGTCATTTTACGTGATTGAAGAAACAACAAATGTGGTAATTTTTTCTAGTGAGGTTAAGTCGGTTTTTTTTCGCTGTTAGAGGCTACCATGAAGACGATTATTGCAGAGGACCTCTCCATGAAAAATGTACATTTTCAGACACAAAAAGAAAGGCTGTGAAATTAACAATGAAAAAGCACTTTTTTTTATATCATCCTCCACCTCTGTGGATATAAGAACTTCATTAATCAAGCTACAACATGTACTTTGTTCTCATTAAAGATGAACAGAAATAATCTCCCTCTGTTTGTACTACTGGTGCTCCCTAAAGGTCATTGTTTAAGACTCTGGTGGGTGTGAAGCAGCTCTCTGTGTTGGAGCACACCTTAATGAACACATTTATACATACAGCAGCTCTTAAAGTAACAGCCCTCTCCGCTCTCAGGGATACACATTGATTTCCACTGTGCTCACTACATGCAGGTGTTACTCACAATTTAGAAAAAGTCACTATGTATGGAATAATATAGTGTGCAGTGGAGGATAACAGAAGACTACATGGGAAATTAAGACGGTAATTCATATTGATTACAGCGAGGCTCGAGCTAAAGCAGCATTTGTCGGGAATGAGACGTGGCATGCTTCTTGCTGTAACTACGACAACACCAGTGTTCCCCGTAGGATCTTATAACATTCCCGTAATGGTCTGACAATGTGCGGAGACATTTCAATTAGGCCAAACACAACCTGACCTCCATTTGGATCCGGCGTTCGAAGCTTGACACATATTATCAACTAAAAGTCGGGATGTCTCACTTCTGTTCCTTCCATTTTCCATCATTGTTTTCAGTCCGTCTCTTATGAGCCTCCCAGCTTTATAGATGTGCAACACTAAATTGCTGTAGAGACCCTTAAAGTGGAAGTAGTCAGTATATTTTCGGCATCATTGGGCAAAAAAGTCCATAATAACCTTTCAGCATATTGTAATTCAAGTGTTCTGAGAGATAACTGGACTTCTGCTCCTCCTCATGGCTCTGTTTTCAGGCTTTAGAGAATTTAGCCCGTGACGGGAGACGTTGACCAATCACAGCTAATTTCATTGAGAGAGCGTTCCTATTGGCTGTGTTCCGGTGAGCGATTTCACAATGGCTTTCTCATTTTACAGCTAAACCGTGCACTACAAGATGATTCTGAAAACATTTGAGGAGAGAAATAGACATTAACGTAACAGAATAATGATTCATATTTGATCAGCGTTGCCTAGTTTGACTGTTTGGTTGGAGTTCGTGAGTGATTGACAGACGGCCCTCATAGACGGCAGATGGACAGCAGACCTCAGATCAGCTCTTACTGCTTGTTTTTCTCCGGTCTGTGAAATCTTGCAGATGCCGTTAGGAGCACCGGAGGACACAGAGGAACATGATTTTTTTCAGGTTACCTGTTTCATGTACTACTGTCATGATATAGCGACCGTTTTATAAAAATAACTTTTTTTAAGTCTGACTTCCCTCCTAGCTGATCATTCTGGCTCTCTGGTGTTTTACATACATTTACAAAATTATATTTCTGTACTGTAACGTTATTGTTAAAATACTTTGTAAGTACACAGTTTGGACCACTTACCTTTGGTTTATGGATTCTGAAAGCTGAAGACCTCATGTTTTCAAACCAGTATGTATAAAATATATTCATATATTCTATAAATAGACGAATATGAAATAGCGATATTTCATAACTACGTCACAGGTTCCCCCCTGGTACCAGAGGCTCAGGAACCCTTTCGTAACCTGATTGGATGAATGCATTTTGATTTTTGATTGTGTGCTACCCTTATAGGTGGTGGTGCTCACATGGCTCTGCCTGCCTTTGGTGAGCTTGCCACATCCACCCTCTGGTTTTATTATACCTACTCCTCTTCCTTGTGGGATTTGAAATAAAAATGAGTTTAGCAATGGGCCTTTATTAACATTAACATTATTCTATCAAGGTTGCTCACCACATAGCTCCCTCAGCGTAAAGCCAGTCAAGTAGCCACCTCCAAGGATTTAGTGCCAACTGTTCGAAAACCTGAATCAAAAAGCATCATGAGAACATTTGAAAGTAACATTCTCATTTCTACTAATGGGAAAGTTATGCTAACATTTTGGAGCCAAAGATTTGATGTACGAGATGTTGCCCTCCTCCACTTTGTTTGCCACAGAGTGCATCCAGTAGAATGAAACTGTTGACATCAAAATCCATTTGGAGGATGGGCTGTCTCGTGTGGAAGTCATTATATTCACTCAAGTACTCCAACTCTAGGGCACAGAACAATAAAGGCATGGGAAATAGATGTGAATGACGTTATACAGCCCCAATAAATGTAATACTGGCTGAATGATACATAAATGAGCAAGTGCTCCGAGTTACAGACTATTAAAGAGCTGTGTGAAGACGGGGATGCTTGAGAGTGCAGAGAGGGGGCTTCACAGCTGGAAGGGATATTCAGCGCGAGAATGGAGGCACTCCATCACAAATTCATCTCATTTAAAATGTGAGAGGAAAGGGAAAAAAACATCCCTATTCTGAAGTGAATTACTTTTCTTTTATATGGTCTTTATTTGCCTGAGGGAAACTCAGATGTATATCTTAACTGAAGTCAGAAGGGATGGACTACTCTCAATTAAATCCTGGCTGGGCCGGCAGGGGAGTCAGCCTCAGTGAGGTATAATTAATGTGGAGATGGATGGACAAGTGTGATTGGCAGACCCAACACACACACACATGCACACGCACACACACAGTGTGTGACAGTGACAAATTAACCTCAGGTGTTAGACACTTTTTTCTTCTCTCTGACTTTTCATCCCTCTCACACTGAATGAGTTTCCAAAAGTGTAGATCTATACTGTAATCTGGTATAATAAAAACTTATTTAGCAGCTCTGTGAGACCGTACTTGGGCACAGCGGTGCTGCAACCTGTATTCTCATTGTATAATGTTTACCCGGTTCATCATCTGAGTGTGTGAACATGCTAACATTCGCAAATTAACACCAAGTACAACTGAGGCTGATGGGGATGTCATTAATATTAAAAGTATTTACTCATAAACCAAAGACAAATGACAAAAAAAATGGACAAATTGGAATTTTGAAGTGATGATGGCGCTAGAGAAAACAAGTCACAGCGTCAAGCAATTCCTCCTGATACAGACATGAATGTATATAACACACTTCATAGCAATCCGACCAGTAGTTGTTGAGACATTTCACATCCGGCGCACAGTGCAGCGCACCTGTCATTGCAGCGCACCTGTCATTGCTAGTTTCAGTTCCCACGTTGTGTAAGTAGTAAACGTACTCTCGCCCATCTGTGCGTTCATGGGCGTGTTGTCTTAAAATGAGGTGTGGTCAGGCACTTTGTTGCCGCATTGTTATCTTGAGGCAGCAGGTGAAGGCGCCATTGACCAATTGTATTAACAGATTTAAATTTAGTTTTCTATATATCATTTTGAACATTCATACATATAGTTTTATTTATTACAGTGATGTCATCGTCCTTTGATGTTTTCACACATTCTGGAAAATAATGCTAGTTTGGGTTGACACTTGAAGCGTGTTACTACAATACACTCACAGTTGACAAACTCTACTCAGTTGGTTATTTGTTACATACATATTTTTTTCTTCAAAATAATGCTTCTTTTCAAGAATATGGTTGGTATTAATCTGGTCTAAAGTCTGGCTCAGTATTTTCTTGCTATTTAAAGGGGCTCATTATTCAGTTAGTAAGATGAGTCTACAGGCAGGTTCACAACCCACGTACACTCTGCTTGTTACACACACAGGGATGCACAGCAGCTCCTCCTCCTCCTCAGTTAAATACAGTGTTGGCGCTAGATTGATGTTTTCATTTACATAGCCAGGTAAACATAGGGTACAAGAGTTTGTATAATAAGCTGTTCTTTCTGCCCCTTTAAGACCAGATCCAGTGTAGCTCACACGAGACTGCAGGGCTTCCGTAGTTGCGGCTGCTGAGGTGTGTATTTCTGTCCATCTGCATGAAAAATATCCCTATAAATGTCCACAAAACTCAAAAAGGGTAATCTGTGATGTTAGATGAGAATATAGTGAAGCGAACGGACCAAGTCTGATGAATGATGATTCTGTATTTGTGTCGATTCCTGTAGATCGGTAACATAGTGTTAGGTGTGTGATAATCCCCATCACGCTGAGGAAAATACTAGACAGCGGGGCAGAGTAAGTGTTGATAAAGTGCACGTGTATAGAATTATCTCGTCAAAGTGTATGCTAACTACTTCACTGAAATGTGTCCCGTTTTTGCATGTTTCTGCCTCACTTAGAGGGGAGACAGGTGACAGTGAGGAGTGCGTTCGGGAGTTAACAACTTTATTCTGAAAAAGTTTAAATATGTGTATTCTTTGTGGCTTAGCATTTGTGTTTATGCTGTATTTCTGCTTTCTTGTTCAGAAATAAGCCACTACTGTTTTCTAGATATACATGAAAAACACAGATGTGATTAGGGGGATCTGTTTCGAGGAGATACTGAGCTGAAGTCTGCCATTCTGTGATAGCTTGTGCACTGTATGTGTCTTGGTTGATTAGTACTACAGTAGACTGTTGACAGCTCAAGGTTGAATCTTAAGCTACAACTAAGGAAAGTGTTACAGGAAAGGTTGTTCATTTGAGACGGATTATTGATACTTTAAAACCCCAAAATAACAAAGTTAATGCTGTTCTCCTTTGAGTGCAGTCGGGGAAATAAAAACCCACAAAAGACTGTGCTCTGAGTCTTATTATTTATGACCAGGCCACATTTATGTCAAGAAAAACACAAAATGCAGGCGGCAGGTGACAATTCAAAATATTATGGAATAAAATGAAGTTCGCCATACAAGAGAGATCACAGTGCGCACACGCCTCTGTGGCGTCTCCTCTCCTCATCCCTCTGTGTGTGCACAGAGTGTAGATGGAGTTGTTGATGGGACAGAGGATTTGGAGATGGCGAAGATAGAGGGTCCACCAGCCGAGGATCCACTCACCTGCTTTATTTTTGCGCCCGAGCAGATCTGTTTCCTCAGCAGAAAACGTCTCACTTCTCCAATTTGCCGGTTCCGCCTTTGAAATAGCAATGAGCCAATGTGCAGGCGCACCTGACATTTAAAGGGAATGTGAGACATCAATCTGGACGTTCGTTCATGTTACAGCCAAAACACACCTATGATTAATTACTCCCCTCTAGACATGATACACCTATATGCTCCTGTGCTACTTGATGACACAGGGAATGTGGTGTGCAGAGGGTCTACTGCTGGCCATTTTTTACCCTTGCGGGGTTAGTCCATGGCTTTACCCAGCTCAGTTGTGTACTACCTGGGTTGGCTGGAGCGCCATACTTCTCCGCTGTGGCGACCTAGATTATAAAGAAGTAGCTGGGCTGCGGCGACTAACCTCTAGTCAGTCAGGATCAGTGTGGTTGCTTTGATGTTATGTCGCGGCAGGGCGTGCATTCATCGGGCTCAACCCACTGTACCCATAGAGTCCAGTAGAGGGCGGAGTGTGGGAGTTAGAGTGAAGGTTATAATATTGTATCTCTAGTTCTAAAAGCACAGGCAGAGCTTCTAACAAGGGGGCTCTGTCGCTCCTGCGCCGCTCGCTGAAGAGGGTGTAGGATGACTGACAGCTGTGTAGGCTGCCTCATTTACTGTGATGTTCGGCACATATTTGGATAGGCACGTCCTGAATGGCCAGCTATGCTTATGCAAATTACCAGTTGGCGAACACATGCTTGTGATTGAAGGAGAGCATTTCCCATAGAGTCCAGTAGAGGACTCCGTCTGTGCTTATAGAGAGTTACAATATCGTAAACTTCATTCTGGGGTTAAGGATTGAGTCAACAAAAAAATGGTCTGCCAATATAGTGGAGCAAGTTGTGCACATGGTGTTAGAAAGAAACTTTTTTGTCCTCTCCTCCTCCCAAAGGCCGGTATCAGGTGGGAGGACAGCATCCCACTAGACCAACATAGGTGACTGTAGAGGAAATAGACAGAAACTAATAAACAGAAACATCTGAAGGAAGGTTGTTTATAAGATTATCCTTATAATGACATTTAATCATATTACAGACTATTGTTTCATGCTAAACTGTTTCATAACTGAATCCTTAACATAATTCAGAGATCATAATTTAGCAGTTTGAGGTCAACACCTTAGCTTGTGCTGCTGTTGCATGTGAATTTTAAATGTGGTGCTCATCCCAGAGAGGTGACACTGATCAATAGTTAGCTCAATAGCTGCCATTTGGAAAACAAGCTAGTTTCCTCCACAGTTTGTAATCAGGCAGAGCAATCATAATGCTATTTCAGCACATCATTTATTACCATTAGCAAAAGCAATCATTAAAAAAAAGACTTTATTGCAGCATCGTGTACAGATCTGAGGTGAGCAGCACTATGCCACCGGCTCGGGAAATGCAATTAAAGAACATATTCAGCTCATGGAAAAAAAAGTGTAGATGATCATATTTCCCTATTACTCCCACGCCTGGAGGCAGTCACTTTAACAATGACTGATGCACCTCAACCATAGGCTCATGAACTAAATCAGATTTTATCCAGAGTGTGGCGCTTCTTCACTGAGTTAGTTAGACTCTAAAAGAATAATTAAAATCATTCCCATTATTACTCTCATGACAGTTCTGATCTCTCAACGAGGAATAATGCAATGGAGGAGTGAAAATTAAAGACAGAATGTTGCAGCAGAAATCGAGATTCATCAGACCAGGCAACGTTTTTTACAATTTTCTGTTGTCCAATTTCGGAGAACCTGTGCCAAGTGTAGCCTCAGTTTCTCATTGGTAGTTGACAGGAGTGGCAGCCGGTGTGGTCTTCTGCTGCTGTAGCCCATCGGCTTCAAGATTTGACATGTTGTGTCTTCAGAGATGCTCTTCTGCATACCTCGGTTGTAACGAGTGGTTATTTGAGTAATTTTACAAAACAAAACCTTTTTAACCCTCTGAGACCCACAATAGAGGGGGAGATAGAAGGTCAATAGTAGATGTCACATAGAAGTGGTGTACCTCATCTGAAAGCTGGGAACCTGATCATTAATTTGAGATGCTGCTCAGCACTGTGTGTCAAATTGTTCTAGTCGTAAATCGGAAATAAACATTAATTAATTGTAAAAGTTTATAAGGGTTAAGAACATTATTATTGAAGTGTATGATGTCCATCTGCATGCTCTATTATTATGTAACATAAGTTGTTGCAGCAATTTTGGGGTTGATACCATTTGTCACACAGATTTTGTGCTAAATTTAACCTTTTTTTAACCACTCCAGTAACACATTGTTAAATTAATTAATTTAAATGTTTTTGCTTTCTATTAAACTGTTTAAAGCAAACAAAATGAATGCATTTTTATGATGATGTTAACATGAACTTAAAGTAAATTACTGCTCTTTAATGAATTCATGTTTACAAAAAAATTACTTGAAGGAAAAATAAACATATTCAATTTGTATAAATTGTGGTGGATTAACGTACCTTTCGGCAGACGGTTCTTCTTCCTCATCCACAGCCTGGTAAATACAGGGGCGGTTCATGAACAAAGTGGGTGGAGGGCTACGGCGGGAATAATAACCCAGGTGTGGGTAAAAAAAAAAAACAGCCACCTGTGTATTGGGTCAATGAGGTTTGCTATATAAACCAATATGTGAGTCATTATTCCTTCCGCATCAGAAAACAACCCAATTGAAAGGCCCAAACCCTGCATACCCTGAAACTGGGTTAGTAACTTGACCCAGTATATTTTAATATTACAATCCCAAGTTTAATTGGCACTTTCTTGATGTCATGAGTGGGGATAGGGGTAATCACTTCATCGGTGGGCACCCTCCTTCATCGGTGTTTCATTGATAGGCCCACGACACCTCCAGAGGGCTCAATGGCGACACCTGTTGTCCAAGGTGCGCTCCCCTCAGCTTTTGCAATAATATATCCTGCTGGAATTGTGCAATACACTGACTGTGCAATGACAACATATATAGGCATTCATTCATTCAGAGGTGGAGACCAGAATCCAAGCTGAAGTGGCTTGTAGTATGCTAAGTATGTCACTGTCTAGTCACAAGGGTACGGAAGAACAACAGATTTTGCAGCTCTGACACAGAGACAATTAGTAACAACTGTAAGCTTTTTCCCCACTAAAATTCCCTAACTTGGATTTAAAATCTGTGAATTTTAGGGGGGATCAATTGGCAGAAATGGAATATAATTTTAATAAGTATGCTTTCTTTAGTGTATAACCACCTGAAAATAAGAATCTTGCGTACCTTAGAATAAGCCATTTATATCTACATTGGGAGCGGGTCCTCTTCACGGAGTCCACCATCTTGCACCGCCATGTTTCTACAGTAGCCCATAACGGACAAACCAACCACTGTTAACTTTTCCTGCTTGGGTACCAAAACATCCTACACACTGCTCCTTTAAGTATTTTCAAAAGCATTTAAGAACTGTAAATATCTGATGCAAACTGTTAATTCTATTTCTGGTTGGGCCTCTTTGCTCCACATAGCAGCACGGGATGGTTAGCATCTGGAATCATTGGGGTGCAGTACCAGAATAAGGACTGTAGGTGGTGTCGGAGAGCAAAAGTGTGTTGAAAAAGGGATGAAAAAACTCATTGTGCACCCAAAGTGAGGACATTTGAGAAATAGCATCTATATGGGACCTTTCTGGTTAAATAAATAGCCTTAGAGGAAATTTCAATGGAAACAAAGTAAGGACCAACCAAAATGTCCTCACTTCCCAAAAATGTCCTCACTCTGTGGGTTAAAAAACTTGTTCCGGTCCTCACTATGTAAAAAGTACAACACACACACACACACACACACACACACACACACAGCCTGTCTGTCTGTCTCATTCTCAGACTAATCTATTTTTGTCATGGCTGGCCGGTTGAGACTTTTCTCATCAACTCTTACATGGCACTTGGCTTCCAGACAGACAGTGGGAAGATGAGGTCGCTGGAATCGTGCGTGTGTGCGTGTGCAAGACTATGGCTTGCTGTTTGTTGCGAAACACAAGGCTCAATATTTTCTTAAAATGGAAATAATTAGTTTGTTTGATTTGTAGATTAAAAAACAGTTTAAAATATTGCAGATTATATGAATTGTTTTTATCCAACCAAATTGTATAGCGATCTTGCCAAATTAAATCAAATATAATCCTTACTGACTGTGTTCAGTGCGTTAAGTCTATAGACATTGCACACTTCAGAAAAAACATATCAATAAACCACCACCAAATACAGACAAGCAAAGAAAACAAAAGGAGAAAACAAACCGAGATAAAAACAACAACAAACTGGGAGTCCAGGGAACGCGTAGGTTTCATACCTAGCTATAGTCCACATCCTTTTTCCAGGCCAGTTCTATCAGTGCCGACTTCATCCCCCGAGATTTAGTGGCTCCCAGGTATTCCAGATCCGGTGGAATAAAAGAGGTTTATCCTTTAAAGCTGTGGATAAAGCTTCAAAAGGGATGACACTTGTTACAGCATGTAGCCAGTAATTTAAATTAGGAGCTTTATTAGCATTACACATGACTAGGATACAGAATATGCAAAAGATCTCTGATACAAAAATCATCATTTCAGTCCCAGCAGGAGGAGGACGATGACGCTGTGATCCCAGATCTCGCGAGGCCTGGTGTGAGATTTAACATGGCGGCACCCTGCTGCTGAATTAACAACACTAAGAACATAATTGCTCCCTTGTTTAATACACCACAATTGGCAAACTGGAGGACCAGGAACAATACATTGACGAGTGCTTTGACCTGCTTGGCACAATGAGAAAAAAAAAGAAAAAAACAGGGAACAAAGACGAGCTCTAACGTTACACCTTCAGCCAAACGCTTTTGTTCACCTGACTCATTCACGGTCCAGTTTTGACCGCGCCATTTTCAGATATGCGTGGTCAGATGTAAAGACTAAAGATGAAGAGTGAACTGCACCCTGACTTTCTAAATCAAACATGCCTCTGCAAAAATCAGGGGCTCAAGAAAGAAAAGCTAGGGTACAGAGAGAGAACAAGAAGATGAAAGGAGCAGAGTGGCAATGGCCAGATTTCTAGTAAAAAAAAAAAAAGGGGGAAGAAGCACCAGCCAGTATTACAGGTGAAGCTGAATGCGGTAAAGGTAAGTAGCTGGCTAGGTAGTCTAATGGCAAATGAAACATGCTGTAGCAAGCTCAGTTTTAAAGCTAGGTATTACTAATGCTTGAAAACAGCAATTGTTTGTGTGACATTGTTTGTGTAATGACAACTCCCCAGCCTGCACAAGTGGACTTAAGTTATCATATGTGTGTCAGGGTGTGACTAGTATCAGTTTCACACGATTATAACAAACCACATTTCATAAAAATCTATTCAAAGTGTAAAAGTTGAAGCTGTATTGTCGCATCCAGTTCCCATCACCAGGCGTGAACTTAGAGCCATGGCCAGGTACTACCGGTGTTTTTGTAAAACCTTCTCTGTAGTGGTTGCTCCTCTTACCAAACTGTAGTCCTGCTGCTGTTCCGTTCGTGTGGACTGATGAGGGTTTCCATGCCTTTAACACTGCTAGGTCTCTCCACTGCTGTGCTCCTCTATTGTCCCTTCAAGGTCAAAGTTGACCCTAGTGCTTCCGGAGCCGGAGCCGTACTGTTGCATGACGGCGAGGGAGATTTGTGCCATCCTGTGTGCTACTTTTCGGTGACGTTCAAACGCCACCAGTTGAACTACTCCACCATAGCGAAGGAGATGGTAGCCATGCTTTTCACCCTGCAGCATTTCGAAGTGTATATCGGCTCCAGTTCATCCCCAGTGATGGTGTACGCTGACCACAACCCTTTTGTCTTCCCGGCACAGATGTACAACCATATCCAGCGGTTGATGTGTTGGGTCCTGCTCGTGCAAGGATTCAACATTGTGATCAAACATAAGAGGGAAGCAGACAAAGTGGTGGCTGATGTCATGTAAGTGAGATGATTCATGATATTACACTCATTGATACATTTTTTGTGTAATAACAATGCTCATCCTCAAGCATTCTTCCCAATGTTCTCCTTGACATCAGATGTCTGGAGGGAAAAATCTCTCTGAATAAATCCCTACACTCTGTTGTAGGGATTCACAGTGTGAAGTCGACGCAGTCCTTGAACGATGAAGTTAAGGATCAACTTGTCAAATGGCTTTTAAGTTATGGTGGGGGTACTTCCCTTGAAATACGGTGATACACTGCCTTGTATGAGCAGATCAGGGTGTTTCTTCTCATTAGGGCTGAGTGTCTGCAGATACTGGGCCTACCACACCGCAGAGTGCAGCAGGACCTGTCCAGGGACCACAGGATATCTTCAAATTCTGTCTCTCCTCTCTAGATCTAGGTGGGATAGCTCGCCATCTACATCACTGGAAGGTCTAAGGCACAAAACAAACCAACAGAAAAAAAACCTGACCGATTTCTGTGCTGAGAAGGCTGGACAAGCACAAAATGACGGCGTCCAGGCAGTAAAACCACGAGGGAAAAGTTGTCATCGAGGGAAAGTCGAGGGGGGTATCCGCACTTCATAGCTAGCGCAAGCAGTCGGCTAATAAGCAGCAAAACAACAGCAAACGAGTTGACTAACTTACTTGTATTTACTTTCAAGAGTTCTGTTCATAGATTTTAGCTCTGCGTTTAATACGATATGCCTATTAAATTATTTGGTAAACTCCAGTTGCTGGGAATCATTCAGTCCCTCTGCCACTGGATCCCTGACTTTTTGTCAGATAGGAAGCAGGTGGGTAAAATTGGTAACCTGGTCTCCAAGTCTATCACTCTGAACACTGGGGCCCCCCATGGGTGCGTTCTCTCGCCCCTGCTTTATTCCCTCTATACCAACGACTGTGCGTTCCACTCTGAATTTGTCAATTTTTTTAATATGCTGATGACACAACAGTAGTAGGATTGATTAGGAACAGTGACGAATCAGACGACAGAGCTGAAGTTGAGGCCTTCGTGGTATGGTGTAGGGAGAATGACTGGTTTTAAACATTGATAAGACAAAGGAAATCATCATTGATTTCAGGAGTGGTGAGCTGGTCCACCCTCCGCTGGTCATTAATGACCAGGTAGTGGAGAGAGTGGCTAATTTTAGATTCCCTGGCACCACCATATGCTACACTGAAGTGGGAGGACAACACTAGCCTTATTATCAGCAAGGCCCACCAGAGGCTTCACTTCCTCCGCCAGTTTAGAAAGTTTGGTGTGGCTGGAGAGGCAATGCTTCAATTTTATAGAGCCCAACTGCCGCGGGGAGGAGACAGTTAGAGAGAGTGGTGCGAACTGCCTCTAAAATCACAGGATATGACATTCCATCTGTGGCCTCCATCTACGCCACACAGATCAGCCACAGGGCGCAGAAGGTGATTGCTGACCCCTCCCACCCTGCTAGTTCTCTCTTATATCTCCTTCCTTCTGGAAGTATTAGGCACCTAAACTCTAATGTATAGGCACTTTGCAGGAGGAAATTAAGCTCCAGCCAACACGCACTTTAGGAATGCTTTGCACTAGACCCTTTAGGGGAAGTTGCAATAACACAAGGCTCTTCACAGTATTTTAGCATTTTATTGGTTTGAATGACTGTATAAATGTATGTGGTTGTCTCCTATGTACACTTGCTTTTTTATGTGTGCTATTGTCTGTTTTTAATGAGCACTGCACCGAAACAAATCCCAATCAACTGTGGATTGACATGGCAATCAATTTATTGAATTGAATTGAATTGAATTTCAACTAGCGACCACGGACGTTTTTATAGTCTCCATTAAATTCTGTTTTAGTTGTATCTCCTAGTTGTCTTCTGTTTTTCTCCTTATTTTGTCAACTTTTATATCAACACACTCTAATATCATGCTCTCTGTCTCTCTGCACCTTGCTCTGGAAGACACACAACTTGCTCCCTGAGACATACACACTTGTAAACCGACCGGTGCTGGTGAGCGGGACTGGCCGCCACAGCGAGTTGCTGGTTGGCTGAGATAACATCTTCACAACTATTCTCTAGTATTCATAGGATAGCAACCATTACTTGACACTTTGCACTAGCTTAGTTATTTTTGCTTGAGTAACATTGCAGAAGCAAAGTAATTCATAATTTGACTTTCTCTCTCTTTTTAATATAACTCATATAATGTGGGTTACAAATATTTCAGAGTAATAAAAACATTTCGACCCTTATTTCCCCCACCTCTTCCCTCAAATATGTACTGTATTTGTTTATTACTTTAAAGGTAAAATTGATAACATTCAGCCACTATATGTCACATTCTCCCTCCATAATGATTGCCAGTTCGTTGCACAACCTGCATATCTTATGGTCGAGTGGAATGATTCAGACATACAGTCATTGTCAAGTGCTAAATCTTTCGTGGTAGAATAAAAGTCATTTTGCAACATGTAGCTTTAGGCCTACATTAGGTGTGTTTGTCTAGTGCTTTGACAGAAACAAAATAAACTCACCAAAACCGTCTTGGTTAGTCTTTCCAACAATCAGCAACTCTGATTCAGTCGGCCACCCACCACTGAATCCCCTCTGATGTGTATCTTTGTTATACATTTTTTCAGGGAACTACAGTGGAAACCACCAGGACTCCTCGTTCGCTTACCCAGTAGCAGCATGAAGAGAGACGTGCACTGGTCTGCACGAGCTGTCGGCACTGCGGTGCCGAGGAGCTGGTCGTTAAAAGTTACACTCTGGGGGCATTATGTGACCGGGCAACTTGATGAGGGCGGCTTCAACCACAGGTGTTTTCTGAAAGTGAAACTTATCTATACTGTTTTAGTCAACGGAGCACATCAACGGATTCTGGTGGCTTTGAAGAGACCAGTTTCATTTTCAGTTCAGTTCCCCATTGGAAAGTCTGTCTGAAGGCAAGATAAAGCCGTGAAAGTATTCTAAATATCTAAATATAGCATACACTTAAACAGATATAGATTTTTGAAGCACCAAGTTTGTTTTACCAGGGTGCATTTGTAAATAGTTACTGCTACTTACATATGCTCTTTTTCTCCCTTACACACACACACACACACACACACACACACACACACACACACACACACACACACACACACACACACACACACACACACACACACACACACACAGTGCTGTCAAACAGAATGTTAACTCATCAGCTATCCGTCTTTATAAAGGGCTAATCAGCAGCTCCATCCTGTGAAGCTGATGGACTCACTGAGCCATACAGAGCTGCATCAGCAGCGTCTGTGTTTGGGTTATAAGTAAAAAAAAAAAAAACACAGGCTCAAAGTCAAGCCAGAAGTCAAGTCTTTGAACAGTGAGGCTTTGGCCTCAAGAATGATGTCCATAGCCAATAATACTTACAAGTTACAATAATTCCACTGGTCTATAATCGACGGCTTATTGTTCTTCTAAGGTTTATTAAACTTCTTCAACAATCATTTTTTCCGTACGTTTTTTGCGGTTTAACTAGTCCTGTTACTGCTACCACTACTGCTACTATTACTACTGCTCCTGCTGCTGTTCCTACTGCCTCAACTACTACTAATCCTGCTCCTTCTGCTACTACTAGGCTACTACTATTACTACTACTACTACAGCTACTTTCCACCCAAATACCACTTTCTGTGTAACAACTTATAGATTTTAAAGGTTCATTCAGTGAAAATACTATTTCTGTCCGGGCCTGAGGGTGAAGGGCAGTCATTGCAGGCTTCCTGGTAGCCTTATGGAGATACACTGTTTATCATTGACATTGAGCATTTTGGCTAATATTTCTTGGGCGCTAACCACATAATCCGCTCTGCTGCTCATCCCACAAATGCATGATCCTTACAAGTTGGACATCATTGTGAAGGTAAATAAACAGGCTTTCCAACAATGTAAAATGCAATGCCAATTAGCAT
This sequence comes from Helicolenus hilgendorfi, assembly GCA_916700815.1. NCBI lineage: Eukaryota > Metazoa > Chordata > Actinopteri > Perciformes > Sebastidae > Helicolenus > Helicolenus hilgendorfi. The sequence goes on along the minus strand of CAKALG010036882.1, from coordinate 6,102 downwards.
TGTAACAGAGAAGCTATCCACCAAACACAAGTTTCCAAACTTTTTTTCCCAGTTTATGTAACTCTTATCAGCGTATATGTCTACAGTTATAGGAGTGAAGCTGTTGTGTGTGTGTGTGTGTGTTTAACTCCCGACAGAGGGCGCAGAGGACAGAAGCTGCTATTGACACCAATAGGCTACTGTGTGTAACCTAGCATAGTTTTTATAGCATGACTAACTTGAGTTTTGAACAAATATTTCCTGCCAGTAGGTGGCTAACCACGTGGGGTGTCTACTTTAGTCACAGAGCAGTGTAAATGTTAATGTAGATTGTTTTGATTTCACATGTAAACTCACTTTCATTGGACAGACTATGAACCAATGTGTGAGCCGTCGCTAGGGGTCAGGGGGGCCCCAGCAACCAACCTGACGAATCTGATGACACTTCTCCAATTAAAGAACTCTGACTGGCTCTTTCTTTTGTGGCCTTCACTTAAATACCTTCTTCAGGTCTCCTTCTCCCTCTCTGACTTCTGTTTGAGGTGAGTCTCACATTAACTGTGTATTTAGCTACCTAGTGGTATAATTCAGCCTCACAGATTAGCATTTCAAGGTTGAACTTTATGAATACATGTAGCTAAATGTCCTGTTACTGTTGCTGTGAATATAAATATCTAGGCTAGAACAGTATGTAATGAAGTCATTAATTCTGTGCTCTTTTGACAGTATATTGACATCATACCAGCATCATCAATACAGTTTAAATGTCTATATCTGTATATCTCATGGGCTGTATTCGAAACCGCATACTATACTAGTAGTACGTACTGATTTGGCCAAAATGTAGTATGCAGTATGCGAACAAAAGCAAATCTCCAGTATGCCAAAAATACCCGGATGTCGTACTGATTCGGAAAAAAACTCCAGTATGCATCAGACCAGTCTATCTCGCCTACTGTATCCCACAATGCAATGCGCTGGGATGGTCACTTTTGGAAATTTTTGTAATGGCGGACGTGGCGGAAGGCAACATCCCGGCGACAGCGGTGGACAGGGAGGAATATAAATGTAAGTACCACTTATAGCATATTATTTTTCTAACTTAATGTAAGGGCAGCAATTCACAAGTGCTACTGTTTATCTGTAACGAACGTAATTTGTCCTACTAACGTTAGTTTTACCCATAGCAAAGCTGCAACGTTTAAGTTAAACCTACAAAGCTAGCTAACGTTTGATATCACGGAGACAGCAACGTTAATCTTAGCGAGCTGTCAATAAGTAAACAACACAAGATACATAACTTAAATCTATCGTACTGATATTTTTGTTAATAGGGACAGAGCAGGACACAGAGGCCCTTGTCCTTTGGCGGACTGCAAACGAAGCCCTCTTCAGTGGGCGGCGGAATGCCGCCCAAAAAGGATTTGATTAAGTCAAGTGATTATTAGCTTTTTAATAGATAACTTTGCTTGCCTTGTAGGTAGCGACCGTTAGATATTTAAATTGTTGTATTTTCACGCAAACAACTACCTTTTAATTGCTGTTTTTTTGACAGAGAGTTTGTCAGGGAGCAGTCTCTGGTGGGAAAAATAGAGCCCACCAAAGTGAAAAGGAAGTGGGAAACCTTAAACAAAAGCACAAGGTAAGTTTGTGTCCTAAATTGACCATTTAACATCATAAATTCTGTTTGACCTCCTAAAATGCCATTGTTTTTCTGCTGTGAGCTACACAATCCATGAGAGCAACAGATGCAGTTGTCATGCCTTGAATGTGTGTGTGTGTGTGTGTGTGTGTTGTACAGGAATTGAAGGCCCCTAAAACAGGCATATGCACAGAGGGAGGAGAGGCCACTGCTGCATCCTGGAAGTGGTACTCACTGATGGATGAGGCGATGGGCCGTAGGCCAAGCATTACGCCCCCGGTTACCATTGACTCATCCAGCCAGGATGTGGTGGTGGTCTCTCCTCCCTCACCCAGGGAACCCCAGACTGAGGGAGAAACCCCTTCAAAGAGAAGGAGGGAGCCAGAGTGGATCCAAATTTTGAGGCAGGTCACTGAAAGGGATGAAGAAAGAGAGAAGATGTGTCTGGAGAAATGGGAGAGAGAGCGGCTGGACAGAGAGGAGAAAAGAGAGAGAAAGTGGAGAGAGTGGTTGGAGAAGAGAGAATGAAAATGCAGAAAGGGAGGAGAGGAAACAGAAAGATTTGCTCTCCCTGTTGAGACAATTTTGAAAAAAAAGAATATAGAATATATTTGGATTTTGGTATCAGCTCTTTCATTGTGATAATGTTGTTTGTTCTAGTGTCACATAAAAAACATCTACTTTATTCACATACATCTATTCATTCATTCTATCTATTTATTCATACGTCTATTTTACTTATAATTTTGACAATTATTAATTATATTGTATCGTAATTATGATGTTATCCCCAAAAACATATTAATATTATAATTTAACATTGATAATGCTGATAATGATGGTGTATTTTGTATTACAATGAGGGTGGATGAGGCTTGGGCCTTTCTGTGTGGAGTTTGTATGTTCTCCCCGTGTTAGCGTGGGTTTTCTCCGGGTACTCCGGTTTCCTCCCACAGTTCAAAGACATGCAGGTTAGGTTAATTGTTGACTCTAAATTGCCCGTAGGTGTGAATGTAAGTGTGAATGGTTGTCTGTCTCTATGTGTCAGCCCTGCGATGGACTGGTGACCTGTCCAAGGTGTATCCCGCCTTCGCCCAACGGGATAAGCGGTTGCAGATGGATGAATGTTTTGTCAAATAGTTACGAGGACATTTTTTTAAGGCGGTGGAAATTCACACACAATTTAAAATTAAGTTTGAAACAAACTCCAAATGTACACCTCTACTTATATCAAAGGAAAAAGATGGAGTATTTCATTCTGGTTTAAATGAATTTTTACTATAAGGTGTTTAATTAACAGCTGACATTTTGCAGAGTGAAACCTGAAAAGACATCACAGTTTTGCAGTTTTACATCTTGTTAAGTGTGGTAGCTGTATGTATGTGGTCATCAATAATTTGTATTGAGGAGCAATTCACCGTATTTTCTGTCTTTTTTAGGTTCCCTGTGTCCAGCATCTTCAAGACAGAATCACCTAAGTTTTCATATTCTTATCACATTCTTTATTTAGGATTAGTGGACAGCATTAGATTAGGTTGAATTTATAGTAGATTGCATTCTTTGTATAGTTTAGTTTGTTAGATTAGGCTGGTTTAGGTTACAGTAGGACAGTTATCAAGACAACATATTTTTGCTTTTACCATTTTGCAATTTCCTATTATTGTTGTAATTAACATATTTGTTAAGTTGTTCTCTGTTTAGGTATCCTTTACCACATCTAGATTTCCACAGTAAGTTGCCTGAAACTTCCTTTCAAGAGCAGCACTCATGATAAACGTTAAAATACACGGTTTTTAAAACAACTTGCACATGTTGTAGCCAATTTCATAACTTGCTCATGACACCCTGCACACATTGTCCACCAGACCAGACATTTTGAATTGATTTCAAAAGACATTTGTATTTATATTTTGTATTTAAAACATGTAACCGCCACAGTAAATATAACTGCATGACCATTATCAGTGTATAGGTTAACAATTTATGAACTGTAATTATGTTAAATTAGTTTTCATACCATTTCTTTTCCAAGATGCCGCGCAAGGGGAAGAGAAGCCAGGCTCAGAAAGTGCGTTGGACAAGGCTCGCCAGACACAGGCCAGATCAGCCCACCCAGTTTCAACAAACGGGAACCTAAACATTAAATATAAAGCTTTCTTCTGCATGTGACACAATTACTGCAAAAATAATGTGTTTGTATTAGTTTGTCAGATTCATAAACTTTGTATCATGTGTTACCAGGTTGAAACACCTCCAACCTCTAAACCATTCTGGTCAATAGACAATGCACCCAGGGGTGAAATGCTAAGGAATAATGGTGCAGAAATAAATAGATAAATACATAAATAAAAACAATAAATGTAAAAAATAAATAAATGCTAGATAAATAAATACATTTAGAAAATAATAAAAATAAATACATACATAACTAAAAGGGAAAATTAAGCCGAAGAGTAAACAAATAAGGGAATTAATCCAAAGATAAATAAACAAAGGAGCAAATTAAAACAGGAAATTATGTCACATGTTATCAGTTAATTAATGGCTACATTTATTTTCAATATTATTTTTGCTGCAGTTAATTACGTATTTATTTATCGAGTCATTTATTTCTTTTTGCATCTTCCGTCCTCCATACATGGCAGCCCCTAAATTAAATTGTTAAAAGCGCTCAGTCTCCACTTTGAGCTTGCTAACATAGTTAAGAGAGGAAGGGAGGTCAAGCTAAATATGTTGTAGACAACTTTTATTTTTTATGTGCAAGAAGACACACTGAATTAATTAAATATAGCAGTGATAGTAATAATAATAACAATAGCAATCCTTCATACCATAGCTTCCCCACCTGGCACATGAAGAGCCACAGATTGACAACACATGTGCTCTATCTTTCTGCTCTCTCAACTGAAAATTACTTCTAAGGAAAGGTTTTCTGTCAATGAGTTGTTGTCACATCTCTTTGACCATGAAAGTGACATAGAGGAGAATGTGTCTGAGACAGAGGATGATGTTGAGGAGGACCCTGATTATGAGGCATCCTCCTCTGATGAGAATGAGACCCTCAGTGTTTACCCTCCTGTTGTCTCTCAACCACCAGCAAACACATTACCTTCCAAAAATGGAAAGTCATTATGGTCCGTCTCCCCACTTGAACAACAGGGTAGACTTAGTGCTGCTAATGTCATCAAAATGGTTCCAGGCCCCACCAGATACGCTGTCAGCCATGTCCAAGTACATAAATCAGCATTTGAGCTCTTCATAACACAATCAATCGAAAAGGATATAGTTGAGATGACAAATTTAGAGGAGAGGCGCGTGTATGGGGACAGTTGGAAAGACTTGGATGTGACCCACTTGCAAGCCTACATTGGGTTGCTCATTTTGGCAGGAGTGTACAAGTCAAAAGGCGAACCAACAGCAAGCCTTTGGGCTGCTGACACTGAAGGGCAATATTTCCAGCCACCATGTCTCTAAACACATTCCATGTTTTCTACCGTGTCATACGCTGTGATGACAGAGAAACAAGGCAGGGCCGACGAGAGCGTGACAAACTCACAGCAACACTGGATGTATGGGACAAGTGGGTTCAGCCATTACCCTTTCTTTACAATCCAGGCCCCCCACGTTGCTGTGGATGAATGTCTGGTTGCATTTCGTGGGCGTTGTCCCTTCAGACAATACATGCCAAGCAAACCGGCCAAATTTGACCCCGAACATAATACATGTTAATATTCTTGATGACAGAAATTGTTTTCATTCCAAATGTTATAGATAACAAAAATATGTACTTACAAATAATATAAAGCCATTAAAACACCAAAAGTATATCTCTTTCCAATTTTAGGTCAATCAGTGAGATTTTATGGTGATCTGCATATTTCTCCATAGTCGCGTCACAGGTATTCTGGATGTATAAGGGGGGTGGGTTGTTTTATTTAAAGGGCTATTGAGGTAGTCAACAAACAAACATAAAGTACCTGACACATAAACTGGGGTAACAATTTCAATTATAATCATTTTCTGGAGGTTTAAATTGCTGGGGTCAAATTGACCCCAAGGATAAAAGATGTTAGTAAATTTGAAGGTAACAGGAGGGTTAAGGAAAAAAATGTAGTTCCTTGGCAAAGCGTTTTTGTGTTGTGTTCTTGGACTGCCACGGATTGAGGGTCATTCTTGGCGTCCCATTCCTAAACTGTCTTTGGTAATTCCTGCGTGTAAAATCCGAGGGATGCTGCCACTGTCTGCCGTCAGCGCCGTGTGTCTGGTCAGCCACATGCGTGATTAGGTTCAGCAGCTCAGTCATGACCCCTTGATTTGCTCCTTAATTTTCTTTCATGTGTCTGGTGACAGAATTGACATAGAGCCGCTTCTCCCGCTCTCCTGATCACTGGCCTTTGACTCCTGACGATGATGACAGTCTCAGAATCTTCTTTCTCATCTGACCTCAGCTTGGTGGGCTTAAGCCGTGGACACACTGCCCG
>CAKALG010036877.1:0-22094 GCA_916700815.1 Helicolenus hilgendorfi | reverse complement strand
GTGCACTTGAAGTGAGGTTTATTTATTTATCTGATTTCCGGCTTCAATCTGATAACTGCCGTATGAGGAAGCTTGAAATATGTTGACTTGGTGCATATTCCAACCACTCCTTTTGACATGTGCTCTGTACGTGTTTCCTGAACATCAGTGTCTGTGCAGTAATTGTTCCATTAACCAACGACAAGCACAAATCAAAAAAACAGAATTGCACTTTCTTTGCGTTATTCTCCTGGTACTGTATTGAATGTTTTATGACCACCAGCTCACCCTCTAACTCTCTTCCCACCCGAGAAGAGGAAGAAAGAAAAGAAGAAAGAAATTTTTAACTATTTGCCAAAAAATGTTGTAGAACTTAGTTCTCTGAGGAGATGGGCAGAAGAAAGAGATCTCTCTTGCTTCACCTTCATGCTGTGTTTCATTTTTACTTTTTAATAGAAGTGTCAAGAAGCTCTCAGGGGTCCTCCACTTGTGGGGAATGAGAATTAATTGGAGGATTAGAGCTACATGCACCCTCTACCCTGTCTTGACTTATAACATGGCTTTAGGGTCTGCAGTACTGCTTCTCCTGACTGCTGACTGTGTGTGTGTGTGTGTGTGTGTGTGTGAGAGAGAGAGAGAGAGAGAGAGAGAGAGAGAGAGAGAGAGAGAGAGAGAAGCAAGCATTCATTAGTCCCTGCATATTTGTGAGATTGATTATGTATCACATTACTGTCATATTTCTGTTGCAGTTGCTTATCATATGTCTTTGTGTGTATATTCAAGTGGTAGCTGTGTCTCATTTAAACTACTACTTTTAAGATATTTTGATAGGCACCGGCCGGGGGGGAAAGAAACAAATTACATTTACTCTCATTACTGTCACAAAGTTATTTTTTGGGTTCTAAATTTGACTCAAACATGTGTTTTTCTTTTGTTTGTGTCCCCTAAAATGTCTGATGTTGACGATACTGGCCTGTATCTGTGCAAAGTTGTCACTAGAGATGTGATTCCGCATTCCTCTACAGAAGGAGATGTTTGTGCACTGTCCATAAACAATCTAAAATCCTTTTATTAAAAAGACTGGTGACGCCAACTCACTCACGATTGCTGGTTGTCACAGTAATGCAATACTCATTCAAGCATGCGAGTTCTCCAGGTTCACAGCAGTCAATAGCCTAATGACTGTGGGTGCACGGATAGAATGATGTGTCACTATGAATGGAGCTTTGCAGAAAAGGCTGATACAGTTCAGCCAAAGACGAGTGAAATCTGACGGGAAGAGAAAAAAAACAACCTGTTCTCACTCCCAACTCGTCAAATACCGCTGTTTGGTAAGTGCCCCTTGGAATCGGAATGTATACTATGAGTTTAAACCCACTTGCGGTGTTATTCGACGGTCGGAGCAAGTGACGTAGTATTAATAGCGCGAGAGTCAGGGCGGGCAGGTCAAACAAACAAGACTTTCAACCAGGAGTCCGGTGTTCGTGTCCCGTGTGAAACTAATAGTAATGTTGACTTATATTGTTACATCAGTCTTTAGTCACATGAGTCGTTAGTCAGTCAAGGTAACGTCAACTACAACCGTTTCCTAAACCTAAGTGGTTGTGTTGCCTAAACCTAACTTCCTGTGAGAAAAGAAGTTTATTTCGAAAGGAAACTTTGTACATAACGAGTGTATATTGAAACACACGTCGGTTTCTGATGCTGAGGGGCACTGACTAAGTGCTGGTATTTGACTAGTTGGGAGTGAGAATGTGTTGACAAAACTGACACACATGCTCGCTGGTGACATGATTCACATTCCTCTCTGATTTAGTTTCATGTGCCGTATCAATACTGTAGAAACCAGTTAACTGATAACTTATTTTGATTTGTACACGTTTTCGAGTCTATCATTGTGTTTGATATGTTTCAGTTGCATTTCGCTGATTAAAGTTGATGCAATTCCAATTGGTCTTATATTCATCTCTGTGGACATTTCGGCTGTGAAGACTTAATTTCAGTTCTCCGCAGTGACGTTCACCACCATTTTGCCATTGATAAGCACTTAGCCTCAGATAGCAATCTGTGCACATCAGTGAGATATTCATGGCATGTGATTTGATGGTATCTGCTTTGGAATGCCTGCAATAAATAGCCGAGATTTGTTTATGTGTGCTGCATCTCATCTCTTTGTGAACATGTTGAAAGATAAACGACCACTCTCACTGCTGTGCTGTGTCCCATTTTGTGGGCCACCTCCCTTGAAGTCTGCGTTTCAAGACCAAATAAATCAGAACGAGTCGAAAAGGCTGTTTCATTCCAAAGGCTGCATCGCATTCACCAAGAAATGCAGAATTGTTTTGCCTAGACAAGAAGGACGCATATGGCATATGTTTTTCCTGGCATTTCTTCTCAGGTTGGTTTTAAGCTCAAATTGCAAAATGTGCACCAAAGCAGGTGGATGGAAACGCACTTGGTGACACTGAATCTTTGAACTGATTGAATTTCCAAATTGATTTGTAATTTCCACCTCTAAAGACAACAGCACTAATATCTGTTTCATGGTCACAAACGTCCAAAAGAGGGGTCAAGGTAGAAAAAAGGAAAATTAAGTATATGATAGGGTCATGGGAGGGCTCCATCCTCTCCAAGCATGCATTGCATGGTGACCTCAGGCCTCGATTAGAATCTTATTGATTGGTCAGCTGACCTGATGGCACAGTAAAAGGAGCAACCAGGCTGCTTTACTGTAATATTAATAACACTGCATGATTTGTAATGCTGTTGACAAACTAACTGTGGAACACCCATCCTGAATGTTATCATCCGATTAAATGGTTATCAATCATCAATCATTAAGTTATCAATACCATTCTGATGCTTCAGGCGGGGCAAGCTACATCTACCGGCACACTCTCAAAGTTAAACTGTCGCAGTTTTAAACACGTGGTTAACATTTTGAATTGAAACAAAATAAGTGTGTTATTGTTTTTCACATTACGTATGTAAGTTAAGTTACGTATTGTACATTGTGTAAATTAACTTTCACACGGGACATGAACAGTGGCCTCCTTTGTCGATCTTTATACTACATCACCTGACTCCATGCTCCCGTCATAATTACTATAGGGCCACTAGAGGTTGGCGTCCTGTATCCGTATAGGTGATCCACCATACGAATTGATGATAACAGCCTTCTTAACCTCCTAGTAGATGTAGCAGGCCCATTCTAACCCGTATATATGAGACTGATAACCACTGATAACTCCCGCCGATAACATTTGAAGCAGAGGAATAACAGCACCAAAGGCAGCTCTATGCTTCTTCATTAAATGAAAAAATATTATGTGTGTCTGAATCATGAATGAACAAAACAGTCTCACGGCAGTTCATGAAATAGTCACCTTTCCCTTTTTCTAACGAATGTCCAGCAACACGTGATGCACATGTCAATTTCCACAGCAGTTTTTAAAAAATAAAACTACTTTAGGGTTTGGGAATAGATGACTTGGTTAGACTTAGGCAACAAATCTCCTTAGACTTTGGAAAAGATTGTGTTTTGGGTTGAGATAATAAATCAACTTTTAGATGAAGTCCTGTGTTTTTTGACCCACCCATTGACCCTGACATCCCTACCTTTATACTTCCTGGTTCACGAATCAATACATTCAATTTCGTAACTATGGGCTTGGGTTGGAATGAATCATGTAAACAATCTTGTAACTTTATTTTTTTGCTCTTCATAAAACAAAAGGCTTTTCTTTTCTTACTCTTTTCTCATTTTTCTTTCAAAGTTCATTTGAGAAAATATACAGCTACACTCCTGTAAAGCCACACTGTTGAAGTTATTAATATTATTACTCCTATAATATCAACTTGAGCCTGAAAAGAATGTCAGACTTACTGTGTCTTCCATTTTGTCTTCCATTTCGGTTTTTATTTTGCATCTTAATATTTTTAATATGTTTTTAGGTTCATTTTCAGGGCCATGATGTACGCCGAAAAATAAAAATCACGGAGTAGGGGGCAATATTCCGAGAAAAACTATCTTAGATTAAAGTAATTCATTTACGAGAATACAACTCGGATATTCTCTTAGATTAAAGAGGCAAATTTACAATTTCATAAACTTTGTGATTTTTTTTCATGTAAATGTGCCACTTTCATCGAAGAGAATATTTGAGTTTTTTTCTTGTAAATTCACGACTTTAATCTTGGAAATTCTGAGTTTTTTCTCGGGATATTACCACCCTCACGCTGCTCCCGTAACTATTTCTTTTTTTTTTTTTTTAAATGGGCCGACGTAAAGTTCTCTGCTTTGGCCACAATTTCAATGATTGAGGACTTCAGTCCCAGCTCATTGGGGCTCATAAAGCATTTTATGCCCTTGTAGCTGCACACCCTGTGATAAAGAGGCGCAGCGAGTCTAGAGTGTGGACATTTAGACTTCTCATCTGGCCTACAGGTTTCTTTAGTAAGCTATAGAGGCCAGTCCGTCACAGGGTGAACTCAGAAAAACACACATTGTTGGTTTAGAGCCTGCTGTAAACTATTCTTATCTACTTTGTATCTACTGAAGATCCCCAAAAAAATACTTCCATGATTCATAGAGTGAGTAAATAATGACCCTGTCACCTTCTGTCCAGACGTGGTTGTATAACGTCGGTCTGTCCGTGTTTCCATGCCCGTTTCTTTGTCTCTGGTGTATCACCCCTGCAGAAGGAAAGATTTGTCATCTTCTGAAATGAGTTTCTGTTGACTTACTCCTCTACTTCTCCTCTATTACTCTCGCTGCATCAACTGCAGGGTTTCTGCCGTTTGTGTTCACTGAAAATGAAATGGAAAACACTTTATGTTCATTCTGAATTTATTTCAGGCCTTGCCAGTTCTTTCTGTTGACTGGTCGAAGTAAATAGTTGCATTTTCTCACTTCTCTATTTTATAGAAGTTACCTTGAAATCCTGTTCTTTCTAATGAGTGATTTCATAGAATATGGAGGGTGTATGTTAAACACTTGACTGGAACTTGCATAGAACTGTAAAGCATTTGCCTTTATACAGCATCATAAAAGTCATGACACCAAAACAATTCATTCTGTTTTTGTCACAGCTACTGTTTGCTCCAGGGGGAAATACTGAGGCTTTTCATGTGTATCTACATATTCAATAGGAAGAATCTTTTTAAGTTTTGTTTAATTATCAGTCACTCTAAAGTAAGCCTGTGTGACTGATGAAAATATTAAATCTGGATGAATCGCAAATTATTGTGCCTTTAAGGGAGATTTGTCAAGTATTTATATAAAATATAATTATGTAAATATGATGCTTTATGCAAATGTATGTATGTATTTATTATTGGAAATCATTTAACAACACAAAACAATTTGTCTTTCCAACATATTTTCACTCCCAACTCGCCAAATACCGCTTATGAGTATGACGCTCTAGGGTCAGTTTTGCACGCGTCAATTTCCGCCAGATACATGCATACACTGTGTTCTCAAACTAAACTTCCGTGGAAACAACTTAATTAGATTTAAGAAAAGATTTCGGTTTGGGTTAAAATAAGTATGTTTGTTACTTTATCAAGTAGGTAGGCTACATTTCGTATGTGATTTGGTAACGTTACATATGCGACGTAGTAATGTTACGTAAGTGACAAAGTAATGTTATGTAACTTAAAATAAGTCAATGTTGACTTATTTCGCACTGCGGTCTCTTGTGTGAAAGTACTTTTGGACCCATCCGGCGGACTTTATTGCTCTTTATACTACGTAACCTCACTTCCTCCTTTACACACTCACTCCCAACTTGTCAAATACCGCCACTTGGTTAGTGCCCCTCGGCATCGGAGACTGACGCACGGAGTACGTGCATACGTGCGTTACTTTTAGTGGATGGTGTATCAATATGCGCTCATTACGTGCATAGTGTCCTTTCAAAATAATTAACTTCACGGAGAACTCACTTGACTAGCGACTCACGGGACTGACGATACCGACGAGTCACGTGACTAAAGACAGATGTGCAAAATAAGTCAACGTTTTAGTTTCACACGAGACACGAACAGCGGCCTCCTGGTTGAAAGTCTTGTGTTTGTTTCACCCATCCACCACCCATTCCGCCCACCCTTAGCTTACTCTCACGCTATTAATATGACGTCACATGCCCCGACCATCGAATAGCGCCACGGGTGGGTTTACATTGGAGTTAGTTATTTGTCACATTCCATTGCTAAACGGTGCCTCCATGTGTTGGTTTCCGGGAGTGAGAACAGGTTTTCCCGTCATAACTACGTCCACGAAGATTGTCATTGTTTGATGCGTAGGGCAACTGACCAAGCTGCCGTATTTGACGAGTTGCGAGTGAGAAAGGGCTGATCTTTCACCAGGTTTTCAAACTTTATTAAAAAAAACTTCACAGACTGGAAAGTGACACTATATGAATTCTTGAGGTGTGTCACCTCTGTGTTGAATATTTCATGAGGCTTTCACAACAGTGATGGTCTTGAGAGGACAACATGAGGTCACACTGAAAACCAATATCTGAAGCATAAACCTCATGGGACACGTTAACATTGGCTTTTTGGAAACCAAAACCAACAATACAACCCAAATAACCATTTTTTTTTTTGCAACTTCAAGTAAGCTATACCTCAACACCATGATGTGTATGGCAAGCTTATTTTTCTATCATAAGGTCAGAACAGCTCATTGAAATGCATTATGCCTATGCTTTAATTGAGCCATTGTCCATTTGGATTACTGACTCATTGGAAATAAGACAATAATAAATATTATACAGCTGTACCAGGTTATTGGATTGTCAATTTACAACATAACAAGCAAAAATAGCCTGGCTATGCATAATCACATTATAGCTCAACATGCCACGTTAGAACAAAACAGGAGTGTCAGACTGAAAGGGATTATCATTATTGTTAGGATTGATGGATCTTTATAGTTTGTGTTTTTTCCAATGCAAATACATGTCCACTAATTCATATGTTAATTATCTTCTCAAATACAGCGAATAATTCAACATGGATTATCAAATTTACATTCACTCAATTCCATAATTAGTTGTCATTGTGTGTACCATTTAGTTATGGAGCTGTAGGGATGTTAATTTCAGCATGATGTCCATTGAACACTAGAACCCATCCACTAGTAGTAATACACCTGCTTGTCTTGTTTTCCTGATTCCATTTCATATGCTTTAATTTGAATGGCCAAGATAATTTATATTTAATAGTTATTGAAGCTGCAGTGGGTAGAAATGGAGCAAATATGATTAAAACAAGTTATTTGATTAAAACGTTATTTTTGTAATTGGTCACTATGTCCTGACAGTAGTGCATGAGAAAGGTAAACTGAACAAAATAATGTGCCTCGGTGTCCTCCGGTGCTCCTAATGGCATCTGCAAGATTTCATAGACCGGAGGAAAACAACCAATCAGAGCCAAGCTGGAGCCTTGCCGTCTCTGAGCAGCTGTCAATCACTGGCGAACTCCGATCAAACGGTCAAACTAGGCGGCGTTATTCAAATATGAATCAATATTCTGTTACTGTAATGCCCATTTCTCTCCACAAATGTTCTCGGAAACATCTTATGGTGTACTGTTTAGCTGTAAAATGAGAAAGTTTGTGACCCGGCAGCCATGTTGAGAGCAGTTGAGGAAATACTAAGCACCGCCCACAAGCTGGAGCACAGCCAATAGGAACGCTCTCTCTGAAATGACCTGTGATCTTAAGTCTCCTGTCACGGGCTAGATTTACTAAAGCCTGAAAACAGAGCCATGAGGAGGTGCAGAAGTCTAGTTTTCTCTCAGAACACTTGAATTACAATATGCTGAAAGGTTATTATGGAATTTTTGCCCAATGATGCGAAAAACGTTCTGCCTACTCCAGCTTTAACAACATTTGACACTAATGTTCAGGTTTCCCCCTGGGTTTTTAGAGGGCTTATGGGTGCTGTGCAGCAGTCTGAGTAGGACAATTTGAAGGTTTTTAACTCAAAACTATGCAATTTACATCATTTTAGACCATTAGTATTACTATTGATAACGCCCAAAAAGCTTAAAGACAAAACTATCTATAGTTGAATAATTATTTCACTATTTACGCATATCTTAGCTTTCATCTGACATCACGCACTTGCTTGGTTATGATACATTATATCAAGGGCAGTAAATATTAACAGGTTAATTAATCCCTAACAGCTGACCCTCACTGTAAAAACATAGGCCATTTCACTCTGAGAATGAAACCATGTTTATTTCACTGTCTTTTCTCTTAGCAACAGAAGCAGCTTGTCTTTGTGGACTTTCCTGTTGCGGCAACAATACCAGTGAAGGAACACCCTCTAATATAATATGGCTTAATTACGAAACAAATTACGTGAAGCCCTTTTGAAATCAGATGTTGCGTTGCTCAGGAAAGAAGAGACAACTTCAATAAAACACAACAGGATGGATGAGATCAGATAAAGGGCTGTGCTTTGGCAGTGATCGCAGTCCTTAAAGTAAGTGGTTGAGGTTTAGGGCCACTTTGTGAACCATTATGTTACTGACCTGTGAAACTTTTATAGCCATACTGTATTATCATTCATTGGATCTTGATTTATGAGTCACTTTGTCTAAACTTTATTCATAACACGGTTATATCTAGTCACATTTTCCGTGTCAAAATCAAACATAAAATACTATTTTTTTACATTCAGAAAGGAGAGAACTATCAATTTTATTCAGGAAACATTATATGTTAACTAGGAAATTCACTGTCTTTACTTTGGAATATGACAGGAGCTGATCCTCGACTGCACCGCTACACATACCAGTGATTAGAGCTTTCTATACTGTATGTTTACATCATCTGAAAAGCTCTCAAATATGAGTAGTGCACTTGGAAATGTACACAACCACTGAACAGCAAACATTATATATTATGATTTTATATAATACAATCATAAATAATACAGAGAATATTTTCCCCCCTCAGGTAAACACTGTTGGCTCTGTCAGCACTTTAGCTGACGTTACCACTGTTAGCTGGAGCCGCTAGCTCAGCCGACGCCATGTTGAGAGCTGTGCGGAGGCAGTGGAAATGCTCCTAATCTCGCATTTTAGCACATAGACTGTAAATAAGAAGTGGACGTAGTCACCGGGACATCACACAGTGGTTTCCGGACTGCTGTTTTGAAACCTCCAGTTTGGTATTTTGGCCGTCGCCATCTCAGAATTGACACCAGAGGGTGGAGCCAAGTACAACCGAATGCTGAATAAGACATTTTCTGGCAACCAAAAAGGTTAGAATTAACTCTGATGAAATGAAAACACTGTGAAATGGATAGTTATGAGACGAAAACACAGACAACTCCCAGACCGGACAATGCCGTAGTAGCGACCTGTCAGTCACAAGGTAGGCATGCCCTTAAGCATCTCCTGCAAATCGGTAATTGGCCGTCGCCATCTCGGTATTTGGCCATTGCCATCTCGGTAATTGAGTCTCGCCAAATCGGTAATTGAAGGTCGCCATCTTAGTAATTGGCCCTCGTCATCTCGGTATTTGGCCGTCGCCATCTTGGTATTTGGCCATCGCCATCTTGGTATTTGGCTGGCGCCATCTTGGTAATTGTCAGTCGCCATCTTGGTTTTTTGCCGTCGCCATCTTGTTTTTTTGCAAACACAGAGAACTCCCAGACCAGACAACGCCGCGTTAGCAACCTTTCAAATGTAAGGTAGCCACGCCCTAAAGCATCCCCTGCTTTATGGTCTATTTGACTCTAAATGGGATCATCATTTACTAAATCAACAGCATGCTGTATTGAAGACTTGAAACTAGCGATTGAGACCATAAACTCATGTTTACTGAGGTAATAAATCAAGTGAGAAGTAGGGTCATTTTCTCATAGACTTCTATACAATCAGACTTGTTTTTGCCCACTAATATAGCTATTAGATAGAATGCAAGTTTAAGGCACTTCCGCTATTTGAGGGAGGCAAATTCCAATTACAGGCCTACATTAGCATGCAGGAAACTATTGGCAGACATATGGGGCAGGCGATTCCATCGAATTTCAATTTACTATGAACTTTTACTTTTATCCTGTCACAACACTACCATGAAATGTAAACGCATGTTGTTTTTTTAATGAAATGCAATGGCTTAGATTTGGCCACATTCTGTTTGAGCCCGTAGAGAGCATTCTTCAGATTTGACATTGAATATTCTGTTTAGTGTGTCGATCTCAGTGGAAGGCACAGAGTTCACAATGGAAGTAAGTGGATTTATGACAGCAACAGTGTAAGGAGAGGATCCATTGACTCAAGCTCAGCAGGAGGTCATGTCTCAGGGTTAAAGAGGCTTCCCCTGCTAAGACTAGAAAACTAAACTGAACACAGTTTGTTGGGCAGGATGTGTGAAAGCTGTCAGGGCATTACTGTACAGCAACAGCTCTGGCTCTGATGCTGGATGGACCGTATGAAGCGCTCTCAGGCTTTGGGTCTCTTTTCTTTTCTTTTTCATTGACTCAGTCTCTGAGCCAGTTGAGAACCTCAGCTCTATCTTGCAAAGCCCCGAGCTGTCACGTAGTCAGGTGAAGGCAGCAGATCCAGGACAATGTGGATATTTAATATGCTGCGCACAGACTGAAGTTCTGCTGCCCTTTGGCAAGAACTCTGACAGACGCAGGAGCACTTTTAAGTACAATTAAGAAAGATACAGCAGCAACACAGCACATGGATTTGAGACGGCTAGATATTTTTTTCAGACAAATCTATTTTGAGATAAATGTTGTTGCACACATTGATATAAGATTTAATAAAAAGACATTTGAGCTGTATGAGTTCACAGAGAACCTACTTCTGTCTGCTGCAAAGCCAGGAAACTGCTTTCAGGATTATTAAGAGTTCCACAGCTTACTCTGATACTTTCAACTTCTGTATCATAGACAGTATACTGTATAAGAAGTGGACGTAGTCACTGTGACGTCACCAATTGGTTTTTGGATTACGGTTTTGAAGCCTCGAGTTTGGCATTTTGGTCATCGCTATCTTGGTATTTGACGGTCGCCATCTTGGTATTTGGCCATCGCCATCTTGGTATTTGGCCGTCGCCATCTTGGTATTTGGCCGTCGCCAAATATGTATTTGTCCGCCACCATCTTGGTAATTGTCCGTCGGCATCTTGGTTTTTGGCCGTCGCCATCTTGGCAATTTGCCGTCGCCATCTTGGTATTTCTCCATCGCCATCTTGGTTTTTGACCGTCACCCTCTTGGTTTTTGGCCGTCGCCATTTTGGTTTTTGGCCGTTGCCTCTTGATTTTTGCAAACACAGACAACTCCCAGACTGGACGACACCGCGGTAGCAACCTGTCAAATGTAAGGTAGCCACGCCCTAAAGCATCCCCTGTTTTATGGTCTATTTGACTCTAAATGGGGCCATAATGTACTAAATGAACATCATGCTGTATTGAAGAAGACTTGAAACTAACAATTGAGACCATAAACTCATGTTTACAATGTTTACTGAGGTAATAAATCAAGTGAGAATTAGGCTCATTTTCTCATAGACTTATATACAATCAGACTTCTTTTTGCTACCAGAGGAGTCGCTCCCTGCTGGCTGTTAGAAATAAAGCAAGTTTAAGGCACTTCTGCATTGGCTTCAGTTTTCAGAACCAGAGGTTGCTGCCTGCTCTCTCATATACAGCTATATAAGTCGGGACTTTAGTAGTGGACCAACTAACGGACAGATGGCCAGACAGAACATCTGTCGGCACTAAAAACCACGTCACCCTGTGCTTGGGGCGACAGGGGGTGAAATGAGTGCTTTTCCTCACACACACGTGAAGTAAATGTGTGCCAACAGAATTCTTCCAAGCTGATTTAAACATTTTCTAAGCTCCAGAAGAAGCTTGTTTGTGCTCTACACATACATTACATGCATTTGACATCACATGCATCAGTATAATTTAGTTCTTTTCATGTACGAAAACTTTTTTTTTGTGTCATCTTCTGCTGCAGACATATTTATCCCCTAGAGAGGGGATTAGAGTTTGAGGGGACTAAGCTCTTCACATATTATCCAGCCATGATCCAGTGCTGTGCTCCTAAGGTGTCACTACTGGTTTCACATTTCAACCTTTGCAGCCACGTCTTTACAAACTATGAGCTTTGATTTCCAACCATGTTTCTTTTCCATCATTAGGACTGCAACAGAATTGTGTACCAATGAACACTGGCTCACAGTTACTGAATGTCGCTGTCCATTCCCATTCCATGCATACGGCATCTTCTGAGGTTTCAACTTCATCAGGGACTACAGTAACACAATATATAAATCTACTTTCTAAGTCTTTTTGCAGTCAGTATTGAAACTATAAGTAACCCAATCTCCTATGTAGTTAAGTTAATGATGGATTTATTTGTATAGTGGTTTTGTTTTAGTGCCAGGTTATACAGCTCAGCTCACTGCAACAGCCTCCTCTGCAGAGTAAGGAGTTGATATGTGTATGATGCCTATGGCATATTCTACAGCTTGTGTATAAATAGAGCAGAGCTTCCCAAACTTTGGAGGCTTTAGGCCCCTTAAAAATGCAGAAAAACCTCTGAGGCCCACCACACATTTCATTTTGTCATGGACGTATACATACATACATACATAAACACTGGCAGGTAGATGGCTCATTGCACAAAACAATAGCAGCAAAAGTTACAATGAAACTATGGACACTACTAATGTGCAAGACATTTAGCATTCAATAAGAACGCCTTTCTAGATTTCCGTGTCATTTGTATCCTGTATTGACTGCAATGTAAACACATCTGCGTACAAATGCTATGGTAAGAGTTAGTGATGTGGTATAAAAAGCGTGAAAGGCTGGTGGTGGGGAGGTCAATGGTCCAACAAACACCAGACTTTTAACCAGGAGACCCGTGTTCGAGACAGTTGTTGACCGTTTTTTTGTTTTGTAAGTTACGTTTACGATTGTCACGTGTTTTTTATTGACGTTTGAGATGGGGTTTCACGTCAACCCGGTCTCACAGGAAGGCATATGAATACCGGTTTTGGTTTTGGTTCAGGTTCAGGTTTTGTAGCCTGAACCTAACTGCGGACATTTGCGTGGCGTAAAATGACACGCGAAAAACACCAAAATGCATACTCATGACATACGGAATGTCTGTGTAATGTCAATCTATTTATACGCCTTCCTGTGTGACCGGGTTGCGCAGCAATTGCTGCAGTGTCAGAAAGTGACTCTTTAATTATTTAATTAGTTTTGACTTATGTAAAATGATTAGTTATTGTTTTATTTTTTACGTTACTTGGAATAATGTTTTATAGCCCAGGGCTGCCCACGTGCAATACCTGGCACTGGAATTGAGAATGTAGCGCTGTCAAAGCCTTATATTGTATGGTCAATCAGTACTGTAAAATAAACTCACTATGAATATATCTAGTTGCCTTCTGTCTGCTCTCCAGGTTTGCTAGCTTTCCTGACTGGAGTTTAGATATTTGTCAATGTAGTGGGGTAAAAGGAAAGAGACAGAGTAGCTAATTTGGCCTTATTAGTTAATTATTAGTAATAGATGAGGTTTTGGGGTCTTCGGTCAGGTTCAGCATTGCCAGTGTGGTTCATCTGTGTCGGGTCTTAAAGTTCAGGGGCCTCATTTATCAAAGCATGAATGGACTAAGTTCTAAATGTGTGTGTCAGAACTATTCATACCAGCAAGAAAAAGTAGTCCCTTTATATAACATTTTGCACGTATGCAGTAGTACTCCCCGGTGCCTGTTTATAGACGCTGATGTGTAAAATTGGAGTTCCCCTTCAATGTTTTTAACTTTAGTAATGTTTAGTGGTTCTCTTCAAGTATTCACAATGGAAATGGATGACAGGAATTCTATCATATACCATCATTTACATCAAGTCCACATCCCAGGGAATTAGAGACAATTTTCACCCACCACCCAAGAGTAATAAAAGCTCCATAACACCTTCCCAAACTCTAAGTACTGACAGTTCTTACTGACAAAATGTGTCCAAACACTAGAAATGTGCTGTGTCCTTCGCCCTCTCACCTATACTCTACCCTTCATGCCTCCATTTTCCCTTGTTTTCCTCAGTATTTTCATCACTAACTTTCTCCCTCTATCAGTCCCTCACATCTCCCTGTACCACAGGCCTGTAGGCAGTCAGAACTGTGGTGAAGCGTCACTGGGGGCTGCAGACACATCACCTCCTCAGGCAAAGTAATTATTTGGCTCTTTTATTGTTGAATGTGCTGCTGACGGTCGGCCTGAGGGGAGTCAAATATCTTTTTTGCCGTGAAGTTTCTTGGAGGAGACTCAACAGCTGCTAGCTGCTCAGAACACCGGTTTCCAAATTACCCGAGGTGCCGGAGAGAAGGACAGAGGCATTCAGAGAATGTCAAACTCAAAGTTAGCTGCAAGTTTAAATAGGTTTCGATGCGTTTTTTTTTGCAATATGCACCAACAAGAGAGAGAGCTTGAAATCACCACACAACAGGTGGTTGTTGTGTGCAGGAGAAGAGAGAAGACATTTCATTTAAAATTGACAAAACTCATCATAACTTTGCCCTCACACTAGCTACAACTTTGTTGCTATAATACGATGAGAATCTTCAGCATGTCACCCCAGTAATGCCCAGTGCTTGAAGTGGAAAAAAAAATAATTGTCAGTTCTCCCCTTACTCACATGTTGCCGTGTGTATCGGTCGGTATCAGCAATCATTATTTCATTCTGAATTTCCACAGTGAATAAAAAATACTAGGAGATACTGGGTTTGGGGGTGCCAGACAGGACATTTTGCTCACTTGTTTGAGTATCACCCCCGAGTGTATCTAGATACACGGTCCAACGCTTTGATACAAAAGCCATCCAGATTAGGGCTGTCAATCGATTAAAATATTTAATCATGTTTAATCCCATGATTGTCCGTAGTTAATCATGATTAATCGCACATTTTTTATCCGTTCAAAATAAAAGTAAATATTTAATACTCTTACCAACATGGGAGTGGGTGAATATGCTTGCTTTTGCAAATGTATGTATATATTTACTGTTGGAAATCAATTAACATTATTAGCATAAAAAATATGCTCAAATCATAACATGGCAAACAGCCCTCCAGGGAACAACAGCTGTGAGTGTGTCAGTGTGCTGACTTGACTATGACTTGCCCCAAACTGCATGTGATTATCATAAAGTGGGCATGTCTGTAAAGGGGAGACTCGTGGGTACCCATAGAACCCATTTTCATTCACATATCTTGAGGTCAGAGGTCAAGGGACCCCTTAGAAAATGTCAATGCCAGTTTTTCCTCGCTAAAATCTAGCGGATAAGGTTGACATGGTTGGTACCAATGGATTCTTTAAGTTTTTCTAGTTTGATATGATACCAGTATCTTCAGCTTCTAGCTTTAAAACTGATTGCTGGTCCAACAGCACAGGATAAATCACTCTTTTCTGAACGTGCTAGAGTTGACAACCTCCAACCCACACACACTCACAAACATCTCAACCCAAAGCCAAACTTTCTATTGTTGAAGTACCTATCAAAATTTAATTGAGAAATGTGCAACGAGACACAATTCACCCGAACCTATAAAGACAAATGGTGAACAACAGGAAAATACAGCATGACAAACGGATTGTATTTTCTCCCACATACTGCTGAATCAATATGTCATCAAGCATCCCTTGAAGGGGAATAGAGAACACGTTTTCTGTTTTTTCTTCAGCTCGGCAGCTTGTACTGTATGGATTTTTTTCTAAACATGTTTATACAAGTATTCCAAACAAAAACTAAACAAGGTAAGGTACGGAACTTTGGGATAAGGATTGGATCTAAGGATTTACGGGGCTATAACTCGAGGTGCGACTGGATTAGCAGTCACCGAGTCCCTCTTCTCTCTCCTGTTGGTGTACCAGTGGCACAAAGATCACAACAGGGCAGCAGGGGCACAACATCAAAGCTGGTATACCTGGGGTACAAAGCGTGAGAAGGGGGTACCATGGGTACAAGGTCCTTGGGTTTTTGGGTTGAGCCAAGCCGCCAGGAAGTGCACTGGGTCTTGAAGCAAATTTTTGTAGTGAACATAAGACGTAGGTAACATAGGACCCTGGGAACATTGGATATTGGTAATATTGGACCCTGGTAACATTGGATGATGGTGACATAGGACCCTGGGAACATTGGATATTTGTAACATTGGACCCTGGTAACATTGGATGATGGTGACATAGGACCCTGGGAACATAGGGCGATGGGAACATAGGACCCTAGGAGAGCACATATGTGGAACTGGGGAACATAAGACCCTCATGTTTCCATTATATGGCATCATGTTTCCATTATGTGGCATATGAATCTTGGTAACATAGGACGTTGGTAACATTGGACCCTGGGAATATAGGACCTTGATAACATAATACCCTGGGAACATAGGACCCTGGGAGCAAGACCCTGGGAACTAGGACCCTGGGAGCAAGACCCTGGGAACTAGGACATTGGTAACATTGGACCCTGGGAACATAGGATGTTGGGAACATAGGATGTTGGGAACATAGTACCCTGGGAACATAGGACCTCGGGAACATAGGACCCTGGGAACAAAGGACCCAGGGAAAAAAGGACCCTGGGAACATAGGACATTGCGAACATAGGACCCGATGTCATGTTCCTATTATGCATCCCTTATGCAAATCTGGGGAACATAGAAATTACCTCCAGCTCTCGTCTTCAGACTGGTGGAGGTGAAGGAAGCACACTATCTGTTTACAGGACAAATTATAATCTGGCTACAGGCCTCACGCCCTAGGCCTTTTACATATATTTTTTAAGTTTCTTGACAACAGACGAGTAATTTTTAATCCTTTCTGAGTGCCTATATATGAATTTCCATTTATTATACAAACCAAGGCGGCTTCTAAAATAAATAATGCATTTTTTCCCCTTTGTGTTAGGAATTTACAATCGACTCCAGTCGGATGAACATCCACAACACGTCTCTCCAAGCAGCTCAGCAAAATCTAATGCATACCTTCTCTAAATGAGAGAATGAAGAAGGAAAGGAGATTCCTTCTCAGCGGAATTAGTTTATTGCAATCGAGTTTTACAACTGACTGCATTTCACCGGCCTGATCAGCCCACTGAAAACCAACAGCAATCAACAAAATAAATCACACAAGGAGAGGTTTTTTAAGGAGACTGCCGTTGGTTCATAACACATTTAAAATGAAATGCACAAACACACAGATGCATGAATGTGGTGGAGGAACAAATGAGTTTGCACACACAATGCAGAAATGCACACATACACACTCTCTCTCTCACTTCTTATGAGTCCAGGCAGTAGAGCTGAAGCATCTTGGCATGGTGATTTATTCATTTGCTTCCAGCAATAACTGAGGATATTGTTAGCGCCCCACCCATAAATCTGTGTTATTTTCCTCAACATAGAGATTTGGAGAGCAGAGGCAGCCAGGGGAAATTGAGATGATGAAGCACGATCTTGACTTTTCTATGAGGAACCTGCACAACAGTGAGCAAGAGAGGGTGTTAATGTGCGAGTGTGTGATTTTATCCCATTTGTGTGATGGCCAGACTAGAGAGTCCATTTCCTCATATGGAGCCAATTGGTAATGTAAGTCACACAGCACCACACACACACACACACACACACACACAAAGTGCAGTCAGTGTAATACAGTATATGAGACAATGAGGGATGTACTGTAAATGTCACTTCTCCACAAGCTCAGCGTAAAGGTTACAGCTGAAGCTCCATTCTTTTAAGTGAAACTCATGCTGCCTTCAATATGGAACTCCTGACTCTGGTCCTGAAAATACTCCTGTGTTTACATCACAGAAGTTCTGGTATAATATTGTTGCCGTTCAGATGACACTGTTGCTTAGTATCTGATTACCATAATGTATAAAGCCTTTTTATAATCAGGTGAATGATCGTACTTTAATGCAATACGGAGGAACAACTCTAGTTGCACTCTCTAGTGACGCTGCCAGTTATTTAGATGTCTAGATTATATTTATATATGTGCATTGGTTTATATTTGTACTCCACCATATTTCAAATAAAATCCCCATTTAGTTCCCATTTATCTTACAATTAACACCCCTAGTTACTATATTCCAGTGTCCGTAGGCAGAGAAAATGAGGTGGGCCTGTCCCGTCTAAGACCAAACATCTACTTATAATATTCTGAAAGGCATGTGTTAACCAAAATAATTTATTCCCACAAGCCTTCTACATCATCATCAGAGGTAATGTTACAGTCACCTGACATGTATATTTTTCTTCCCTCTTCACTCTTGTTCAGCTTTGTTGATATTGTTTTTAGCTGCATTTCTATTTCCGTTGTACAATGAGAGCAAAATAACCAGAGTCAAACTCCTGATAGCTTATGTGTGCAGGTCTACTACTCATACCTGGACAATCAAGCTGATTCTGATCCAACAAGACAAAACATAAACAACACAGCATAGCGTAGCCTGGCACAGCGGCCACATATTCACACACACACACACACACACACACACACACGCACACAGTTTAATCAAGCGTATGGATAGATCACCTGCATCAACGTTAAAAAATACAATTGAACATAGCCTAGCACGGCGGCCACATATTCACACACACAGCTGGCAGCAACATCAGCATAAAATCCAATTTGCACACCGAACATTAACTATACCCAATAAACAATAATAATAATGAAATAGGCCATTAGTTCATAATTGTAAATGAGCGACGGGGCTTCTTGGTGTTGAACAATGAAATGACTTCATAGTCCCTTTCAAAGGTGATCAGGGACAAAGAGTTCAATCTGATGTGATGCCCTGATGCCAGAGTCTTTCAGCAGTAGGCCTTGTTATGAGTCAGTAGGGTGACGAGGGGCATGTTATGCCCCCGTCTAGGGAGGTAGGAGCGCAAAATAAAAGTGTAAAGGACGTTCCCTCCCCCGGTCCCCAAACTACAGTTTCATTACTACATTTTAAGTCTAGTAAAAAAGATTTTATTACTAAAAATCAAGTTAACAAACAATAAAATGAAACAATATAACTCAGGGTGAACAAAGGCCAAAACAACAAACAATAATTTATCTGACTAAGCCTAAACTAAATGACAGCTCTTAAATCTGGCTCCCTAGGATACAGCAGAAACAGGAGAAAAGATTGCGGTTCAGCCGGACCACTGAAGTGCTATCGTTAGCAACAAAGAAAACCTACAACAAGTTACACAATTACGAAGCCAACTAGGGCACTAAGGCTACTAATTCAACTGTAGACCACAGCTTTAACACAAAGGTTTGGAGGCCGAGGAGAGACCAAGGCTGCTGTCAGGCTGCTGGGCACCTGAGCATTTTAAACTGCAGAGATGATGGATGGACCAATCAGCTGACACACCCCAGACCAAACCCACACCTCCTGCCAATCAGAGAGAGAGCACCTAGATGGGGACACAAAGATCATCACCAGACAAAGACACTCACTCTCACACAAAACACAAACACATTTCAGTATACAGTTTAGAATGATTGCTGAAATTCTTCCTCCCACTCCTCAGGCTTCTGTTCCTCAGAGTACAGATGTTTAACAAGTGACAGTGTTATCTGGTGACATTCAGCCAAATGTATCCGCATACCCGTAGTAACTTTTATGTAACTGGTTGACGTAGATAATAAACACAGAGGAATATTTATTTAAAATGAATAAAGTAAAACTACGCTACGCTGCTGCCATATTCATAACATTACACCCCTAGTTACAATATTCATAATATAACGAGATATTTACGAGAAAAAAAGTCATATTCTCTGAGATTAAAGTAGTAAATTTACAAGAAAAAAAACTCAAATATTATCTGAGATTAAAGTAGTAAATTTAGGAGAAAAACCCTCACAAATTTGCGAGAAAAAACTCAAATATTCTCTGAGATTGAAGTGGCCATATAAACCTCTCTGAAATCACATACACTCCTTTATTCATGTTTATGCTTTATGTTTTGTTCATCTTTCCACTTTTATTCTACATTCAGTTAGTCATTATTCTCACCAGCTCTGACAGTCAGTAGGTATCTATTCCATCTCTAACTGTAGTGATGATGCACAGATTTAGGCACTTCACTTCATGAAGGTAACTAGAAAACGTAGGTTTGCCAGTCAAGCTTGTACCCGGTTAACCCATCCTGCTCTGTTTGCCTCAGTTTTCTCGACCCACCCTCACTTTCCCTCCCACTCGTCTACTTCTGCCAGACCCTCTGCTCATCCCTATTCGTATCCATCCATCCTTGCTTTCCTCCTTTCATCCCCTCTTATTAAATCCCATCTCTCCTTCTCCAGGTCCTGTCTGTAGCCTAGCTGGCTCTGGTGTCTCCACTCCAGAGGTTGATGCTAGTTGATGATGAGTCTCCTCCTCTCCGGTCCTCCTCATACATCCGTCCCAGACCGGCACTAAACAGAAGACTTCCTCCCTCCAAAGTTCATCCCCCCGTCCTCTCTTTCTTTCATCCATCCACAACATCCTATACTCCTCATTTCATTAAACCTTTAAAAATCACACTGTGGTGGCGTGGTCCTTCCTAGTGAAAGATCTGCTGGTTACATTTTGCATCAAACTTGTCATTGTGATGAATTATTCTACATGTTCTACTGCAAATCAACAGGCGTGTTGGAGACAGATGCATTCACAGTCTCATTAAAATATCTTAGGTCAATTAAAAACTTCTCTCGGAGCTAATAACTCCCTCAGGGCTGTCCGTTCCTTCCAGTCTTCCCTCTGCGTCTCCATCCAAAACGTCTGGTTACGGGCAACGACTGTGCGCGTAACGATCTTCTTTTTAACAAGTCTGGCGAAAGTGTGGCCTGGAGCTCTGCATTTTTAATTACTTTAATTAACTTTATTAATTGTGGCTGTGATGAACAACATGATGTGATGGAGATTGTTTGGGGTTCAATTTTTTAGCGGTGTTCTCAGAAACCCCCAAAAAATCCTTTGAGATATGAAGATTAAGGCAACTGTTTCTTTCCCACATCGGCAGCAGTTCTTTTTGCACATTAAAATGTAACTGAATGAAACCTTGCAGATGGTTAATGTATGGATCATTGTGATAACAAATAAAATCGTGCACTATTACACAGGGAACATGGTGTCCGTCAGATCTTCAACATGTCCAGAAAAGTGAATTCAAATTAAAAAGAATCATCCAGTAGCTCACCCAGAGCAGGTGCCCCATGTTTCAAAAGTCCTTACCGCAGCGGCCCGGCTTAGAGTCCGACCCACGGCCCTTTACTGCATATCATCCCCTCTCTCTCTCCCCCTTTCCTAACTAACACTATCTAATAAAGGCCAAAAAGCCCAAAGAAATAATCTTAAAAAAAAAAGTCCTCTGCTGTTTGACAGTATATTTGAGTTACTGTACTTGTGTGTGAAACTCTGCAGGTCCCAGACATCGATAAGTTTCCTGTGGATGAAAGTAGTGAATGTGCAGGAGTGGGTAATTATTTTTCCTGGGGGCGCCACCTGAGAAACCCAGGTTGTTGCCGGGGGCAACAATTCCGTCAGACGTAACCTCTATTTTATCATGAGAAATTATAGAAAACATGCTGTTTTCAGTATTAGAAATACTAAAAAATAAGTGCACAGTATATCATTAAGAAAATTACATTACATGCAGGGGTCTTTAAACTTCCATTCACAAAACTTTACATTTAACTTAACATTACATTTCCTTCTTTCGTTGCATGCGGTTTTGTAAAAAAAAATCCTTGCTGCTTTTGTAGCTTTGGTAGCAATCTCTTGGCTGTGCTCACCTTCTCATCTCCAGACAGATTTCTGTATTTTCCGCATGTTTTGTCTCAAAGTGACGACTCAAGTTGTAGCCTTTGAATACAGCCACATGTTTGCTGCAAACTAAGCACACAGCTTTACCATGACTTATTATAGATGCGCTGCCTCAGCAGGTGATGCTACTTCAAACATCAATTTACGTCAATTTCAAGTGTTTTTTGTGTATCGATCCTATTGACGCCAGAATCGATCTTCTAAACGACATGTAGGTATTTATAGTATCGATATTTTCAGAACGAT
>CAKALG010036871.1:0-10688 GCA_916700815.1 Helicolenus hilgendorfi | reverse complement strand
TCCTGCGTATTAATGAAGTAACGGCTGAATGACAGATAGCTACAATACATTAGTCATCGACGACTTTCATCAAGCGTTTCTTTGAATAGAGGGAGTCCTCGTTCTTCAGTTACAGAGCCTGTTACTTTAAACTTTCAGTAACTGATTTTGTCCACTATCACTTGACATACGATCACCTTTTAAGTTGATTTGGTGAACTTGTTAAAGCTTCAGTAGGCAGAATGGTTTTGGCATCATTGGGCAAAAAAAATGCCAAAATAACCTTTCAGCATATTGTAATTCAAGTATTCTGAGAGAAAACTAGACTTCTGCTCCTCCTCATGGCTCTGTTTTCAGGCTTTAGTAAATCTAGCCTGTGACGGGAAACTTTGGCCAATCACAGGTCATTTCAGAGAGAGAGCGTTCCTATTGGCTGTTCATTCAACGGCTCCAGATCGGCTCTGATTGGTTGTCATTAGGAGCACCGGTGGACACAGAGGCACATCATTTTTTTCAGATTACCTGTCTCATGCACTACTGTCAGGATATAGTGACATATAGTTTATAAAAAAATAACTTTGTTAATCATATTTGCTCCAATCTGCCTTCTTTAGCTTTAACAAATAATTGCTTATTTACACATTCAGCAGTTATGGAGCAACATTATCATGTGAAGTCTTTATTATGTTTGTGTCCTGATGAATGTCAGCCCACTTGTCTCTCTTTTAGCTCTGTTTTTGGTCCCTACCAACTCCTGAATGTAATATCTTGGTCCTTAGCAGCTAAATACTGCACTTTGTTCACCAGCTAGTTGCTAACTGTGTCTGCTGTTTGGTTTTTGCTGAAAATGACGCCATGAGAGCGGTGAGAGTGAATAAAAAAAAAAAAATGATTACGGTAGAAATGAAAGTAGAAAAGCAGGACAAAGCTGCTACGATAAACACTTCCTTCCACGATGTTTTGTTAATGATCACAAAAATGAATCCACTGGTTAATTCTAATTCTTAGATGGTATAATTATAGTTATGAGATTATCTATGTTGGTTATTTTGTGTTCATTGCTTCAGATGTTAAAACAGTATCTGCTTGTCTTCAAGGTGTTTTTGTTTCTTAAAATATCCAGAAGCAGAAGTTGCAAAAGAAGTGGAGTATCATGGTAATACTGTCACTTTAGATGAAATGCTTTGGTCTGATCTTCTCC
This sequence comes from Helicolenus hilgendorfi, assembly GCA_916700815.1. Lineage (NCBI taxonomy): Eukaryota > Metazoa > Chordata > Actinopteri > Perciformes > Sebastidae > Helicolenus > Helicolenus hilgendorfi. The sequence goes on along the minus strand of CAKALG010036871.1, from coordinate 9,508 downwards.
AAACGGGCGTCTCTCTGCATTAAAAACCAATGTGTGTTGAGTCCTTTTCAACATACGTGGTCAGGTTTGCCCTTTGCTGTCAGGTGAGGAGCCCCAGGTTGTGAGATTGTCCTGTCATGGGAGTCCCACAGCTTTTCGCCGGACTAACACACTTTGACATGCTCATGTAGGAGCCAAGGCATTAGGAGCTTCCACTAAACCTCATTCAGCTGCTAAAGGAGTCTATATATCGTAATGTAGCCTGTCCAGGGAACATGTCAAAGCTCTGACAGGTCTACGTCCATGTCGGCTTCTGTCACAACGCACAGTCTTAAGTGCAAATTTGACATTGATGCTATCATGTGTGCGATGCAGAGGGCTCGGCAATGTGAATTATTTTGCTTTATTTAGATATTCAGTTTTATCATGACACTTTGAAAACAATAATGTGGGAGTGGGAGGAGTACATTATACATATGGCAAATACCAGCAGTGAAAACAGCTCTATTGTTGAGGCGTAGGCTGGTGCTCGTCGTGTCACACCTCTCATACAGTCCTGGCACCTCCTGTGTTATGTACAGTAGTTTACTGCTAACTGCTAGTTGGAGTTCAGCGCTGCAGCATCTCTGGGTGAAGCTTTGCAGATGAGTGGCGTGACTGCTATGATACACCTTGACTCACTCTGCTCCCCACACCTCGGAGCAAAACAAATCTTTATCAGAGAGCACAGTCACACAGGGAGAATAAATCTCACCTGACTGTGAGGTAGAGCTCCACAGCCTCCCGGCCTCAGACTCTGAGTGACATTTGACTTTGACTTTTATTATTTATGAATGAGTTCAGACCAAGTTGATCAGTTGGCGTTCATCCTTTGGAGCTGAACTGTTAACGGTCACGTCATTAGCCGGAGGGCCAACTGATGTTTAATGCACATGGTGCAGAGTTTAAGAATTCAGTTGCAGTGACTGCAGCACAGATAGGCTGCTGTATCTGCACACAGATGATATAAGGAGTTTGGATTAAATCAATGTAACTGGGTTTATTGTGCATCTATGCCTCTGGTAGAATCACTTTATTGTGGTGTTGTTAAAGCCTTGTTTTTCGAATGTAAGCACAGTTTAGTCAGACGCCCACGTCAAGGTATTGACCATTATAGGGCGGCAGAGGGTAGAGCAGGTCGTCCACCAAGGTCGGCGGTTCGATCCCCGGCTGCTCCGGGTCACATGTCGATGTGTCCTTGTGCAAGACACTTAACCCCAAATTGCTCCCGAAGGCATAGCCATCGGTGTGTGAATGAGTATTTAGATTAGATCCTGATGGGCAAAGTTGGCGCCTTAGCAGCCTCTACATCAGTGTATGAATGTGTGTGTGAATGTGTGTGTGAATGCTTACATGTAGTGTAAAGCTCTTTGAGTGGTCGATAGATATATATATGCAAGTCCATTTATAGGAAATGGTTATACAGTTAGATTTGGCAGAAAAGGCTCTGCTATTTGTAGGAGCACTCAAAGAATCCGAGCAGCTCCTGCAGGGAGAGCTGATCCCCCTTAATAAACACATAAAAGGACATTAAATCTTAGTTAAGTCAACAATACCAAAAATGCAGCACATAAAGAGGAAGTTGGGGCAGCTAATTCAGGCGTGACTTCAGTACTGTGCCTGAACTAACACAATGCTTCCTTTAGTAAGAGTCATCAGTCTGGTGTTTCACATTAGTGACAGTGATGGGCTGCCACAAGTAATACTCAAATATCTGGAATATTTCCAATAATCATTTCCTTCTCTTCAATAACCAGTGGTCTGTACAATGATTTGCGGAACAAACAAGACGCACTGTGTTGCCCTGCACTCATCAGACCTCCTGCTCACCTGTTACCTGTTGGCGCTTCCCCATTAGTCACAAACTATTCAGCCCAGGTCATTTGTTCCTTGTCAGTTCGTCTTTGTTGCTGCTTGTTTACCCGTTACTTGTGTGCTGTTACCTGCCTGTATCTTTGACTCTCAGTTTGTAAGCCTTTAGTTTAATATTTCCTTTCACTCCACCAGTCAGCCTGTGATCTGTACCTGCACTCCAAACCGCCACATTTAGTCCCGATACCTCTTCTCTCACTCGTGACCTTGTTGTAAAGAACCACGGTTATATTGAAGCCCGTGTTCTGTTTAATCTAGGTCTATGTATGCCTTGACTAAATGGCTTGTTTGACTGTCTGAAAGCTTGCACAGGATTGACAGGCAATGAAAATGAGGTTGTTACTGTTTACCAGAAAAGAGCCTTTAAAAAAGTAGCTTTCCATTAAAAGTCAGCACATTAGAGTTGCTCAAGACTCAAACTGAAAAAAAACCAAGCAATTAGGGTGATATGTTTGATGGCCTGTCATGTCAGATGAGAATGTGGTCCGTAGTATCCGTACCTTTACTAATGACTCTGTATTCCCATCAGCCCTGGACTCACAGTACATAAGTCAGAGACAACTCAACACAGTAGATGTACTTTAAACGTACCTAACAGTCAAACAAGTTCAAAGGAAAGCTAGTAAAGAGCATCACTAATATAGTATTCTTAAATATTAAGCATCAACATGTGTTTCTTAATGCTAAATACTGAGCCACTTCCTGTGACATGTTGCCATAGCAGCAGGTGGCTGCTCTGTAGAGTCATCATTACAGAGCCCTTCTGTGGACGTTTGGATCCCAAAATAGTGCCACAACACAAAATGTGGCCTTGAGATTGTGGCAGATGTGCTTCTGATGAGTGCATGAGTGACAAAGAAGCACTGAGAGTCTCCTGTCTGTACTTAAAGGACCTCTTGTATATCTGGTCACGCAGCTTGTCGGTTGTTAGTTAGAAGGTAGAGACCTCTCACTCTGTCCTGGATGCAGATGGGACAGCTGGTTTGGACGGTTTTTGGTTGTCACTCATTTTTGCAGAAAAATAGTAGATTGGTTTTGAAATACATCAGTCACATTTCACATATCAAATCAGGTGTTGTCTAATGTTTTCTATGAATCTTTACTTGGTACATTGTTTGTCTCATTTTATGGATGTTTTTGATGGTTGATCCTGTAACTGTCTCAGGCCTCAGGCTGCCTAAGTGCAGCTGTGAATGCACTCAAGATGCATTGAGATCCGATCACTCAGACCACATTCAGAGGTGGTCAACATATGGCCACATTCTTTGAGCAGTGTGTAATCGAATGTGTCCTCGGCCACATGCAGGACCACCTAATCAACTGATGGCATGGAAATGGCTTCTGTATACATATACACAAATAGCTCCAAAACAATTAAATTGATTCGTGGATTATTGTGCATGTACATGACAATACCTAGCGTGCAAATAATAATATAGAAACATGCATATCGATATACAATATACGTAACGTAAATTAGGTCTGCACAAACAGATACAGACGTACCTTGCACCTTCGTACACATGACCTAAATCCATATACTTATATGCATGTATGCACGCACACTTACACACGCACATACACTCGCACTTACGCATGCACACATGTACTCATGTATCGTGTAGGCTATGGCAACATATTGAAATCTATCTTTTCTAGAGTCTATATATCTACAGACGATCATATTATCATACTGTCGGAGATGTGTCCATGCAGGGAGCTGACATCTGCCTGTTGCCTGGCAATGGCTGCGGTGTCGGCGGCTCAGAGAGCCCGGTAGACAGTAATCTTATATTTTATGTTCATCAAAATGTAGCCTACCCGAATTCCCAAATATGAAGGAAAGTACTACTGACATGTGTGTGATATTACGTCGCAACGTCTGCTGTATTAACCGTGTGTTTACTACGTGTTTATTTGCATGTAGAGCAGGGGGGTGAGATCCGATCACATGTGGTCACTGGAGACGCAGGTGGAGATGCATTCTAATGCCAGGTGTGAGCGGACGTACTTAAAGCTGTCCACTTGTGATTGATGCACCAAGATGCATGTTAATACCAGGTCTGAACAGGAAGTCAGATGTTTGTGATTGGTTTGTTGAAACCAATGTTGTTGGTTCATTGTAGAGTGTCAACGTGTTGTTTTGTGCTACACATTCTCCGGTTCCAGCTCTCTTTGTCATATGTAAATGTAAACTTTGGGTTTTGGACTTTTGTTCAGACAAAAGAAGACATTTGAAGACGTCCCTTTGGACTAATCCCAGGCTCTCTCCCTGTGTTCCCATGCATCAAAGAATGGTTGTTTCCTGCTACAGGAGAACACCGTTCACTGTGGTGTTCAGATTTCTTACTACCTCTGACGGTGATGATCCATCTATGTTTCCTATAATAGAAAGTAAACAGACAATATGAAAAAAAACACATACAGCTGATGCATCCGTCAGAGTAAAACCAAATGTAAATGTAAATGATGAGCCCTAAATGCAGCAGATGTAGTACATACTGTCCTTTCTGTGTGTTTGTGCCTGACTAACATGAAATCTCCTGACAGCTATCTGCGTGTCTTATGTGTTACACACGCGTCCACTATTCATTAATCACAATAAGACATTAAAGGCAGTCCTCTGGGATGTCTCAGCTGAGCTCCACTGGCAGGATGTGACATGTGGCTGCCCAACAGCCTCGCTTCCTTCCTTTTCCTGCCCGGTTAAATACCTCACATGGTAATTTTAAGCAGATGGGCATGCCTGCTATCTGCAGTGTAGTGACTGCTCTGTGAAATCCTCCTCCTTTAATAAGTGGGCACGGCTTGCCAGTACACTCCCTGTTCCAGCCTCACCAGACTTCTAATAACAGTCTCAGAGACTTGTGGGGATTTCCAGTGTTTAAGCCCTCTGTGAAGAGCGGTCCACGCATCTGTGATTTGTGATTACACAGCCAATGCCTGTGCCTACTGCTTCTCTCATTAAAAGCTCCTGCTGTAGAAAGTTGTGAGAGAGAGAGTCGGTTCTGGTTCGAGCGTCAGTCTTGGATTGGTGTACAACACCGTTTCTACCCAGCTGTAAGAGTTCAACTGGTCCATGTTGAAACACAGACTGTGTCCACTCTACGACATCGGCTGTAGGCTACTTGAAATGCAGACCATGTGCGTGGAAACGACGTTGTACACCAATCGAGGTTCAAGGCATTCATATTCTTGGTTTTTGAACCAGCACCTACTGGGTTGCTAATTTAAAAGAAAAGAAAAAGGCACATTATAGTAATGTTGTCATTTGGTGGATGAGTTACGTTCAATATTCAGCGATACTTGACTTGTCAGGATCTTCATTCATTGGGCTGAGCAACACTAAACATGATGTAGGAGGAGTTCAGCAGAGCTTTAGGGTTCTAGGTACAAACTATTAATGCTAGAAATGGTCAATGCAACATGACATGATATGGCTCTTTTACATTATAACATACAGTATGTCATATCATATGTGTATATATATCATAAAAGCAGCCCATTTAAGGTGGTTCTATATGAATAATAAAAAGAACCTGAACTCATAAGGTACATTTTTGGAATTAGATTAGAAAGCTGATGTCCAATATAATGTGATAAAACCAGTGCTGGGCAATCTCCGGGTCTGAAAAGTGAAGACAATGCTGAAGTGCCTTAAACTTGATCAGGGGGCGACTCTGGTCGCAAAAAGAAGTCTGATTGTATAGAAGTCTATGAGAAAATGAGCCTACTTCTCTCTTGATTTATTACCTCAGTAAACATTGTAAACATGAGTTTATGGTCTCAGTTGCTAGTTTCAGGAAACTCCTGCACATCCTGGAGGCAGTGGTGATGATGGGGAGGTGGTGGGTTGTGCAATAGTAGGTCTTTAAGACAGATTTAATCAATATTTGATTATTGTATTTACATACAAGACACTTTAGTTCCTAGCCAGTAAATCATATCTGTCATTGTTCATGAACATTGCTTGTAAAGTTTTAAGAAAACCTAATCACAACCAGGTGGCAGTCTCCGGGTCTGAAAAGTGAAGTCAATGCCGAAGTGCCTTAAACCTGCATTCTTTCTAACAGCCAGCAGGGGGCGACTTCTCTGGTTGCAAAAAGAAGTCTGAGAAAATGAGCCTACTTCTCACTTGATTTATTCCCTCAGTAAACATTGTAAACATGAGTTTATGGTCTCAATCGCTAGTTTCTAGTCTTCTTCAATACAGCATGATGTTCATTTAGTAAATTAGGGTCCCATTCAGAGTTTAATAGACCATAAAGCAGGGGATGCTTTAGGGCGGGGCTACCTTGTTGTGGTTGACTACCACGGCGTTGTCCGTTCTGGGAGTTGTCTGTGTTTTCGTCTTACAACTTTAATTATTTCACAGTGTGTTTTCAGTTCATGAAAGTTAATTATAAACTTTTTGGTGGCTTGAAAATTTCTTATTCATTGTTCGGTTGTACTTAGCTCCACGGTCTCCTGTCACTTCTGGTTGCAAAATGCCGAACTCAAGGCTTCAAAGCGTCAGTCCACAAACGAATGGGTGACGTCATGGTGACTATGTCCACTTCTTATATACAGTCTATGAATAAAAACATGTTGTATTGACATTAACCATTTAATATCATGCTGTTTGTAATGTTTTGAACTTGTTCTGGTATGCTATAATGTTGGGTTGCTTCTGCTTTCAATAGAAACTTTACCACAGAAATACTGAATTGATACCTTATATATGTAAGTTATTGTTTGAAACAATCTTTCTTTCGGCTCTAACTAGATTCTTATGATTTTGCAATGTGACAGAACTTTGTGAACTGATTTCTGAGACTACTCTAAAGATCTTGCAAAAATATTTCTGCGTGAGAACTGTGAATTTCACTTTAATTAGAGGACCTGATGCGGGGGAATTAACGGAGGCTGACATACTGGATCTCTGTTTGACCAGGGGCATCAAGTGCTGGATAATTGGATAAACACAGTGATGCAATATTCCTGCAGTGGCTTGACTCTGCTCGGTTCCTAAGTAGCAGATGGAAATGATAAATTAAATGATTGAAACTATTTTTGAAATGTTTTTGCCAGTCTCCAGTCATGAATACGAGGTTCATTGCTATTCAATAGCATGCTTTGTTTGTCTTTTTTTGGTGTGCACTGAATTGACCCATGTCTTCTCCACTTTCTACTGGGTTATTATTACAAATACAAGGCAGCATTAAAGGCTAACAAGGAACTGCAGAAAGCAAAGGTTGGATAAAGAGGGCACAACTCAGATAACAGATAGTGGAGTTTCTTTAGTGAGAGTTACCAGACCCCCTTGTAAAGAGCGTAGAGTATTGTCCAGCTGACCTCGTAGACTTCAGAGTACAAGATGATGTCGGCGCTAACAAGCACTCTCACTAATGGAGCCATTTCCCTTTCCACACTCTTCCCCCAGTCTTCCTCTGAGTATTTCAGGGTACAAGTGCAGGAGTTTGCTTTTTAACCTTTAGTGAAATGCTGGTTTCATGTTTCTCGACCACTAAACTTATAGATGAATGTTCCTACTTAGACAGTTAAATATGGTACATATGGAGAGAGGAGCTGCTGCGGTGAAGAGTTCTTCAATCTCATTCTATTTGAATTAATCAAATCAATTATACATGTATAATCGTAAAGGGTGGGAACCCACGTTACGATATCATCACAATACTCAAGTCCCATTATGACCTTATTGTGATTTTAAACATTTTGCGATATGCTGACGAATGCCATAAGATATAATGCGATATATTGCGTTTTATTACACGGCTTTGTTGAATACTTGATTCTGATCACAGCGTTCTCTGGTCTGTTATTCCTTCATAGCAGACTGTTGCTATGTATAACAGACCGTTGCGATGGACACAGTTCTGATGTTGGACTCAAATATCTTAAGTAAGTAGCTGTGTAATAAGCAGAATAATGTACAGCGAGTCGGCCATTGCCATGCCAGTTTTTCCTCACTAAAATGTAGTGTAACTTTGGAGCGCTATTTAGCGTTCTTCCCGACAAGCTTACATGACATGGTTGGTACCAATCGATTCCTTAGATTTTTTAGTTTCATATCATCCAATATCATACCAGTATGTTCACCTTAGCTTTAAGACTGAGCCTCTAAAAGATAGAATAGTGTTGGATTGTTAAGAGCTTAATAGTTTATTTAATAAAAGATCGATACCTGCTGTATCCATGTATCGATATAATAATGCCATTGCAAAAATATTGTGATACTATGCTGTATCCATTTTTTCCCCCATCCTGAATAATCATATGTATAATCACATTTTCCAAGGATGTGTCAGAATGCTAATATATGAAAGATTTCTCCTCACTGGTAGATGACAGTTGCATAAATATGCATGACTTTGTCTTATTTCTTTCCGTGTTTACAACTAACTAATGGTTCACTGCATGTTTCCATTTTATCTGCTCAAAGTAAAGCAAAATGTATTAATCAAAAGTTGTGGGAGTCCATAAAACTTAAAGTAGCAGGATTAACTTGCAGGGCAATTCAGGATATATGTGTTGAAAAAGGCTCTGGAGCACACTCGGTTCCCTAGCATATTGTTTTGAAGATAAGATAAGATAAAATCATAGACTGTATATAAGAAGTGGACATAGTCACCGTGACGTTGTTTGTGGTTTGTGGACTGCCGTCGCCGTCTTGTTTTTTGGCCATCGCCATGTTGGGCTTTTTGAACCAGAAGTAACACAAGAGGGTGGAGCAAAGTACAACCGGACAATGCTGATTAAGACATTTTCAGGCGAGGGAAAAGGTTATAATTAACTTTCATGAACTGAAAACACACTGTGAAAGGGTTAAAGTGTAAGACGAAACAACTCCCAGATCGGACAGCGCCGTGGTAGCGACCTGTCAATCACAAGGTAGCCCCGCCCTAAAGCATCCCCTGCTTTATGGTCTATTTAACTCTAAATGGGACCATAATTTACTAAATGAACATCATGCTGTATTGAAGAAGATTTGAAATTAGAGATTGAGACAATAAACTCATGTTTACAATGTTTACTGAGGTAATAAATCAAGAGAGAAGTAGACTCATTTTCTCATAGACTTCTATACAATCAGACTTCTTTTTGCAACCAGAGGAGTCGCCCCCTGCTGGCTGTTAGAAAGAATGCAAGTTTAAGGCACTTCAGCATTGGCTTCACTTTTCAGACCCGGATGTTGCCCCACTGGATAGAACTTTATTTAACCCAGAGGGAAATTGTTTTCTAGGATTAACCTTTGTCATCAACTTCTTGTCAGATATTTATTTAACTTGATTATGATCCATTTGTTCATTTGGTCCTTTTTCCCATCTGATGTTATACCAAACGTCACAGCACTTAAACTCACTTGTATTTTCTTTCTCTGTTTCCAGGACCTCAGACATGGGAACCATGACGGCTAAAAGTGAAACGACCAGTTGAATGTTGCCACTATGTGTGGTCATGTGACTGAGCATGGGATCTCTCTTCCTCCTACTGACTTGCCGTTGTCGCCCTCTTGCCCTGTTTTCACCATGAGAGGATCCGTCAGGTGTTTGACCTCTGTGTCCTCATACTGGCGCTGCTGTTGTGCCGCGTGAGCGCCCCCTCTCCTCCCGGCAGT
>CAKALG010036870.1:0-12424 GCA_916700815.1 Helicolenus hilgendorfi | reverse complement strand
TGGTGGTGAGGAGGACATGTTGGGCCGTGGTGGGGGGTGTGAAGAGGACCAACTGTGCACTTATGGTCCCTGATGGTGTTTACCAGTTAAAACTAACATGCAGCCACCTGTCAGTTTAAGGATTGCACATTTAATGAAGAGCTCGACGGCTGTGAGGGAGCTCACTTAGTTAGTCCGATATGAGCTTTTAAATGTCCTTATTTCTGATCAACATTGAGTCTCGTTTGATTTGATGAAGCTTTAATATAAACGTCCACATCACTGTAGGGTCCGGTATTAAAGCTCTCCAGTGGCTCTATGAGGAAGGAGGTGATGTTAGTCTGCAGAGGGAGGAGGTCAGGTGGATGGATCGGTCAACAGAGAGTTTCAAAAGGACAGTCAAAGTTCTATAGGTACCCACGAGGCTCCCCTTTACAGACATCGATCTGCATAAAGCAGCATATATACCCACTCACATGTTGATAAGAGGATTAAATACTTGAAAAATCTCCCTTTAAGGTACATTTTGAACAGATAAATAACGTGTGATTCATCTGCGCTTAATCGAAATTAAGTATGGAAGATCATGCGATTAACCGTGATTAAATATTTTAATCGATTGACAGCCTTAGTACTGTACAGCAGAGGTCTTCAACAGGGGGTCCACGACCCCTAGGGGGTCCGCAGAGGTACTGCAGGGAGGGTCGCGAAATGTTCTCATTAGTATTATTTTTAATTATTATTTTATATTAATTTTTGGTTGATTAGACATTTTGTTTTTCTTTTATCCCCCCACAAATTGAAATGTCTTTAAATACACATTAACATGAATCCAACATATTGTAGCGAACAGATAAATGGAGGCAATTGACAGACATTATTGATATTGGCATTGGTATCAGTTACCAAGGTTTGTTTATAAATGGCAGTGGCATGGCCACCCTACTCACTGTACCTCACACATGTTTAAAATAAAAACATGAATATATGAACCTGTGTATTATTTGAATAGCTTAGTATTGAATGCACAATAACAAGGTGCATTTATACATGGTACTAGGCCCAGTTTAATATAAAACACAATTTCATACAATATATATAGTAGGGGGTCCCTGCTCCATCTCTCCATCAGTTTGGGGGTCCTTGGCCTGAAAAGGACCCATTTACATTCACTGATCTGGAGGTCAGAGGTCAAGAGACCCCTTTGAAAATGGACATTACAGTTTTTCCTCACCAAAATTCAGCGTACGTTTGGAACGTTGTGTTCAAATGTTATCTTGTAAAGCTCTGATTTTGGCGAGAAACTGGAGGCGGATCATCAGGGATTCATAATTAATTTGCAAAAAGCAGTATGCAAACTGTAATAAAGGAGTGGATGTTGAAATACATGGGATTTATTGTTTTACTTTTGTTTTTTACCATAGTATTGAATTGGTATCAAGAATCGTTTCTGGTATTGTGACATCCCTATATTTATGTATTTTTATTGTACTTTTATATTGTCTACATTTCCCTGATCTTTGTGAAATGCATTCTGAACGTAATTAGATTTTGAAAATATACAATTAAAACAAACATATCTTTAAATAACCTGTAGTAAGGTGAGTCTTGTTGTGTCCTGGTTGGTTTCCAGGTCTGTGAGATTAAAACCAGCAGCCGTCCTCTGATGCTCCCTCTCAACGCCGCCGCCGTGCCGGTTAACACCAGTAATTCCTGCTTATTTACCATCTCGCTCTTTGTGTGACTGTGGCGAGCTCTCGGCTGTGTAAATGTGTATTTACTGCTAATTTAACCACTCTGTGTGGAGCTTTTACTTTAATGGAGTAAAACGCCGGCTTGCTCTGCTCTCACTGCAATTAAACGCAGGTTTCGCGGCTGCCGGTGCACTCTGGGTAATTGCCGAGTCTTTGGGTGAGGTCAGGGTTAATAAAATAAGGGCATGTGTGTGCCGTGTTGTCTGCACATGCACTCAGCGTTATTAGCACATCTTTGTAAATCACTCATGTCAGCACAATTAACAATAACGCAGATAGACGTGTGATCGTGAACAAAGAGGAGACAAACGAAGAGCTGTCAGAGAAACAACAACAAGCATTGTGGCGGCGTCACAGAAAACATGATTACTGTCACATTTACTGCAATCACCGCCATAATTACAAAGATGGAGGCAGAAACAGACGTCTTGATTAAACCAACAGGGGCCATACATGCAAAAAAAAAAAAACAGCTGACAATTACAAGTAATCATGATTTAATCAATCATAATTAAATTACTACAATTATAATTACATGAAACAGCTGTTAGAGAAGCTGTTTAGAATTCACACCAGCTGCGGTTTTAATCTCAGAAACGTTCTTCCTCTTCAGACGTTAACCTTTCAGAGACTGACAGGCTTTCTAAGAGAAACATGTACGAAATGTAAAGGCTGTAATTTTCTCCTCAGCTCAGCAGGAGACTTCAGCAGCGACGAGCGGGCTCCTAAAAGGGTGAAAAAAAGGAAAATATGGCCATTTTGCCACCGATGAGTGACGTAAACGGTGTCTTTGATTTCTCTTTAGTTCATCAGAGGAAACGCTTGTTTTGAAATTAAAATATTGTTGATTCAAATTTAAGAAATAAGTGATTCAATATTTGTAAATTTGAATTTATAATATTTTATAAACAAATCAAACTGTACCACGATGATCATGAACACATAATACACACAAATGAATTATTAGTAATTTATTGTGTGAAGTACATTAGCACCCTGAAGCTGTTTGTTGTATGACGGCAGATTAGCAGAGGAGGAATAAGTATTCAAATCATTCACTTAAGTAAAAGTAGATATAAAACAGTATAAAGGTACTCCATCAGAAGTAAATGTCCTGCGTTAAAACTTTCACTTAAATAAATCAAATAAAAACAACAACTTCATTAGGTTTAGGCAACAAAAACTACAACTTCTTTAGGTTTAGGCAACAAAAACTACAACTTCTTTAGGTTTAGGCAATAATACTACAACTTCTTTAGGTTTAGGCAATAATACTACAACTTCTTTAGGTTTAGGCAACTAAACTACAACTTCTTTAGGTTTAGACAATACAAACTACAACTTCTTTAGGTTTAGGCAACAAAACTACAACTTCTTTAGGTTTAGGCAACACAACTACAGCTTCTTTAGGTTTAGGCAACACAACTACAGCTTCTTTAGGTTTAGGCAATAAAAACAAAACTACAACTTCTTTAGGTTTAGGAAATAAAAACTATAACTTCTTTAGGTTTAGGCAACAAAACTACAACTTCTTTAGGTTTAGGCAATAAAACTACAACTTCTTTAGGTTTAGGCAATAAAACTACAACTTCATTAGGTTTAGGCAACAAAACTACAACTTCTTTAGGTTTAGGCAATAAAACTACAACTTCTATAGGTTTAGGCAACAAAACTACAACTTCTTTAGGTTTAGGCAATAAAACTACAACTTCTTTAGGTTTAGGCAATACAACTACAACTTCATTAGGTTTAGGCAACACAATTACAACTTCTTTAGGTTTAGGCAATAAAACTACAACTTCTTTAGGTTTAGGCAACACAATTACAACTTCTTTAGGTTTAGGCAATAAAACTACAACTTCTTTAGGTTTAGGCGATAAAAATTACAACTTGTTTAGGTTTAGGCAACAAAACTACAACTTATTTAGGTTTAGGCAAAAAAAACTACAACTTCTTTAGGTTTAGGCAATAAAAACTACAACTTCTTTAGGTTTAGGCAATAAAAACACTTTTAGGGGAAAAACGTAGTGCTTTGGGTTAAAATAACTACAAACACAAAGACAACTACATTCCCTAGAGGTCGCTGTCGTGTTCTTTTATACCTTCTTTTGGTGATCTACCATGTGAATAGATGATAGAAACCTACTAGTGGGTGTAGTAGGCCCTTACTGACCCACATCGATTGGGCTTATAGTAACTGATAACGCCTATTTAATAGACTGACAACAATCTAATCAGCTGATTTAGTACATTATGGTACTTTTCTCGTAAAAGTTGTTTTTTTAACCACCACGTTGTACCTTTTTTGGGGCAATTATACTTTTTTTTTCTCACCAAAAGTCCACATATCTGTCGTTACTCCAAACTCCATCAGATTAAAATGTGTTTGAAGGGGCCGAGCCCTGCAGTAGGATGATAAATCTGGGTTTCTTTGGTGGTGTTTTTCACCCTGAGTCACCTGAGTGACTGTTCCTTTAGTTCAGGCTGAACAATCAGAAGTACGTTTGTATCTTAATGCTGGTTTCTGTCACAGAGATGCAGGTCTACTTTGAACACAAAGACACTCACACACATTCACAGCAGCACAAAGTGGTGCTCAGGTCCCATTCAGCAGCTGTGGCTCCTTTCAAAAATAGGTCCGGGGGCAGCTGGGTAATTTCACGCAGCCAGACAGAGAATGGCCACAAATAATTCCCTCCTGCTCTCTGGAGTCATGGAGGATCGCTCCGCTCGGATTCAATAATCCTGCAGCAAAACACTGGAGAGCCTTCAGGTGTTTGATCAGCTCACACTGGGACGGCCTCATTATACAGCAGATGTAAACGTATAGAGATCAACAGTGAGGTTACGGCGGTGAAAATCACATTCATGTTCTGAATGGAGGATTTGGATAACCATCCGAGGGAGACTCACCACGAGCTACGATGATTTATGCTCCCGTAGAAGCCACAAGTCTGTATGACATCAACCGTGTTTTGGAAAAATATGTTTTATTCGTAATGTCATGGAGAAGTACCACACTACCCTCAATCTTAAAGTGTAACAGCGACGTCTCTGATAGGTGGAGCTTACTGTTACCATGGAAATGTTTACCGCACCTGCGAACGGCTAGTTTTAAAAGTAAAGTGACGTCATATCTGTTTCTAGAAAGACAAAGCTGAAGCGAGGAAGTAGAAAGTGGCGGAGGGTCAGCGTGGATATGACCTGCACCCTCACATGTTAAATCCAGCGTGGTAAACACTACACATCCAGTAAAGGATGGAAACACTTTGGGTTTCACACATTGACAGGAAAAGCAGAGCTAGAAATCATGACCAAAGCTGCATGCCAACTTCTAAAAAAGCACAAAATATGTCCGAAAATAAGTCAGAACAAAGGCTGAAATATGTCCAAAAAAAGGCCCAAAATATTTCCCAAAAAAGGCTGAAATATGTTTAAATAAAAGCCAGAAATATGTCAGAAAAAAGGCCGATATATGTCTGAATAAAAGTCTGAAAATGTCTTAAATATGTCAGAAAAAAGGCAAAAAAAGGCAGAAAAATTACGTATTACGGAAACGTTATCGTATCGCGGTAATGTGGCGGTCTAGCTGGCCGTCGCTCTCGTCTCCGTGGTCAAATGGGCCGACGCTACGACTGTAGAGCACCCAGATACTGACATTTATGTTCTCTGCATTGAAACGGCCCCGATGGAGCTGACCATGATGGATAAAGAGAACGGAGCTGACGGGAGAGCTAGAGACGGACTTGGCGAAGTTAGCGGAAGTATACACATGGGACTACGTCCGTTTTTCAAAATAAGGTGTTAACAAAGGAAACTGTATATACAAAATACATAAATGGAAATAAAATTGATTGGAAGTATAAAAATATAATAAATAATGTCTGACAGTGACTGATATATTTGACTTCAGGACGTCTCTGACTACAGACAGGCTGAAAATCAAACATTTTTACTGGATTAATTTAGATACTTTCCAAAGTAAAAGTCCCTAGAAGTGTATGATTCAACTTTTTTCCATCCCGTGGTTTAGTGTTGAAAAAGTTAACAAAAAAGGGTGAAATATTTCTCTTCAGTTTTACTTGACACTCATTGAATGTGACACCTTTATTAGCTTTTACAATGCAGCCAGCAGCCCACAGTGTGGAGGACTGCACAGTCAGCACACTGCAGCAGTGGAACCAGATCCCAGTGTGAATCCTCCAGGCTTCCCACAGCCACACTGAGTAACTGCTCCTGCAGAGATTACCCACCAGTGACAGGACGCTCCGGCCCAATAAATCACAGTCAGAGGGGCTGAGAGGGAAGTGCAGCGTATACAGAAGTGTGTTTCCTCAGATTGCCTTCATCCATCAGAGCGGTGCAGCGGTGAACGAGGACGCAGGGATGAACCCCGGTGGATTTAATCTTTCTGCATCCTTACATCAGTAACGAGAGAGGAGGGAGACTGGTATTGATGGTGGGAAATCTCAGGTATACTGGTGTGTGGTTGCTGCTATTCTGTATGGGTCCTGATATTCTGAAGATGTGGCAACCTCCGGCGCTGAGAAATCAAACCAACGCGCAGGTGCCAAGAACTGCAGTTTCTCAAACGGCCACTTGAGGCTCCAAAAACGACTCAATCCCCGTAGACCTCCATGTTAAAGAGTATAGACGCAACAACAGCGCTGCCACCATTTCGGACTGAAAACGCCAATGAGTCCATGGATGTATTAAGAGACGCCTGTAAATCAGAGGATCATTTTTTTTTTGTTGAGGTGAATCAACTTCCCAATACGAACACTTAAATAGCCCTCATTTAAATAACTATGTCCTAAAAGTAGTTAAATAAACCGACGAGACTGCAGCGCTCTGCACGCTCATATGACATATCGGGTTCTGCCAGCTTCCTGCTGGCTGTATGTGGCTGTAATAATGGATATTATGGGCTGTAATTCATCACTTTAATTATCTTCTAATACATGCTATAAGCCTGTATTCAGGAGATATACTTGCTTTTCGGGTTTTTTAAGGACGTTTTTCTGACATTGTTAGAACGTTTCTTTCCGACATTTTTTTCGGACTTTTTTTTTTTTCATTTGTCGGACATTTTTCATTCACTTTTCTGACATTTTTTTGGAAATTTTTTCGGACTATTTTCCGACATTTTCTTAAAGTTTTTTTTCTGACATATTTCAGACATTTTTCTGTCATTTTTTAAAAAACTTTTTTTCTGACATTTTTCAGACCATGTTTTACTTTCTTCTGAAATTTTTCTGACATTTAAAAAAAAAAGAGTTTTCTGACATTTTTTTCAGACATTTGTCGGACACTTTTCGGACTATTTTTCTATCAACTTCCCATTACGAACACTTAAATGTCCATCAATTTAAATCATTATGTCCTAAAAGATGTAAAATGAACTAATAGCTGAATCCAGAGGTATTTTCCTTGCCATAATGAACGTGCATCAACATTTCGGTAGAGACATTAAACATGACAATAGAATAGAAATAATCTAGTTTTACTTTTATACGGCACTTTGTAGGCGGACGCTTTACTGGCGTCCGGTAGTCGCTTTCAGTCCAGAATGGTGGTGCTGTGTATGCTCTTCGGTTAAAGTATTGAGAGATGAAAAACATTGCTAGTTGTGATCTTTTCATGGGATTTGTTAACAATGAGGAAAAATCTAGAATATTACAAGTCTTATAGTTTCTTCTTGTCTTCTACTTTTGCACAGAGACTTTCTGCATTTACCAGAAACCCAAAGAGAGAAAGTTGTTTTGCCTCCTGGTGTCCAAAAATCGATTAAAGCAGCTTTAAAACAGCTCAGAAAAAGTACTTTTTAAATCACCAAATCAATATCTTATTTAATTGTGCTGCAAAAAAAAAAAAAAATCAAGAATCTGTTGGACTCAACGACCTCGAATCTCTCAGCTCAGCTCAGCTCAGCTCAGCTCGGCGAGTTCTGCTCGGCTCTGAATCAAATCAGCTTTTTAGTCTGTTAGAAAGAAACTTCAGCAAATTGAACCAACGATTTTTGACTTTAATTCATTTTCGTTGTGAAGTTGGGAGAGAAAAGCCGGAGAAGAGAAATGTTGGACAAAGCGAGCCTCGGTGTTTTCAGAGAGGTAATTATTACCACTCCCAGCTCGCTCTCTCCTGGCTCAACGCTATACCTGTTATGAAAACCAGGCACGTGGACGGTTTCTCCCTTTGAGGGACCGCCACCGAGCCTCATAACCATAAATAGAGCCGCGCAGGGGACACATCAAATTATCTTCCTTCACACACTTTGATTTCGTGAAGCCCTGAGATGCATGCCAAATAAAAGCAGAATACACAGAGGTGGAGGTGGAGGTGGAGGTGGAGGTGGTGCAAGCCTCTCTCAAAGGTCCGTATGGACTGACGCTGCTGCTCTGAATGCTAAACAGATGTGGAGGTAAAGAAGTGGAGAAGAAATGAAGCTCTCGGGGGGGTCAACAGCACTTTCAGTTTAATTAGCCAAATCATGGACTACTTCAGTGAACCTCTCCGACCTCTCCGACCGGTTTGGGTCAATAAAGACTCACCTGCTTCATCATTATCTGTGGTGTAGAAGTTACTGCCATGGAGGACATTTTAAACCTGAAGAGCTCCCAGGACTCTCATACTGCTGCTGAAGAGATACTGTACATCATAACAATGTGAGATAAACATCTATTATCATTTCTCCTCAGAGTAGAAATAACCTGACTCCTAGTTCACATTATAACCTATAGAGAGCTGCATTTTATAACCTATAAAAGCTGGATTTATCCTTTATATTTGTTGAACAATGGATTTTATTCCAATTTTCCAATCGCAAATTAATCACACATTTATTTATCTGTTCAAAATGTACCTTAAAAGGAAGATTTATCAAGTATTTAATCCTCTTATCAACATGGGAGAGGGCAAATATGCTGCTTTATGTAAATGTATGTATATATTTATTATTGTAAATCAATTATCAACACAAAATAATGACAGATATTGATCCAGAAACCCTCACAGGTACTGCATTTAGCATAAAACAATATGCTCCAATCAGAACATGTCAAACTGCAGCCCAACAGCAACAACAGCTGTCAGTGTGTCAGTGTGCTGACTTGACTATGACTTGCCCCAAACTGCATGTGATGATCATGAAGCGGGCATGTCTGTAAAGGGGAGACTCGTGGGTATCCATAGAACCCATTTACATTCACACATCTGGAGGTCAGAGGTCAAGGGACCCCTTTGAAAATGGACATGACAGTTTTTCCTGGTTACATAGTTGGTACCGATGGATTCTTTAGGTTTTATAGTTTCATATGATGTCAGTATCTTCACTCTAGCTTTTAGGTGAATTAGCTGTTCTTGAAAATATAGATGGGATTTATGTTCTGCTTTCATGTCTTTAATATTTCACCTTTATGAGAGAAAAGACTGTAAAGATGAGGATTCTTTTCTCAGAGAAGCTTCCCAACAGGACGGCGACCTATAGATCAATACGGCATTCATCTGGTTAAGTTTTGACCTGGTTTCAGCACCAGGCGCTGTCCACTGTCTGACCTGTTTAGACAGTCCAGGCCGGTATCGGTCTGTAGCCGCCCTCCAGAGACAGTTATTGATTATTAGACGGTAGATTAAGGTCATTTCTACTGGGAATACACAAGCCTCGTTCTTCTATTGTTACATCTGCAGCAGAGTTTCATAAAACACTATAAAGGCTGTTATGTAACCTATAGAAGAAGATCTTTATATTCATTTTTTTGTGATTTAAATGTAATTAGATTAAAAATGAATGGTAGTTTGTGTGAGATTAATATCAGTTGGCTCATTTGTGATAAAACGTCTGAAGTGGAGTGACGCAGACGTCCCGCGAGAGCGAACATGACGTCGTTTTTCCAAGTTGAACTGAGGTGAAAGTGATGTAATGATGCGCTGACTGTGCACATTCGGACACGTTGTTTCCTAAAATAGAGTTTAAAAGTCGTTCATTAATTATTTAAGACATTCCTAAAATACTACGTGACTCACTATTGGCAAACATGTCATGTTTTAGTCAGCGCCGCGGGTTCTGCTTTTCCAGCCTGTTAGTCCGGAGCTCTTATTAATGTTGACGTGAGGAAGAGGAGGACGACGACGTCATCCTCGTCTCTCTGTTGGTCAAACTGAAGGCTGCTTTAGAGGGTTAAGACGACACTTTCATTTATCTTACCTTATTTTGTTTCTTTATATTTTATTTAAATGAAATGAAAGATAAACCTTTACACATACTCAGGAAATGATCATAAACAACTCAATTTAAATCTTACATGTTCAAAAAGGAGTAGAAGGAAGAATACACATATTTATTTCAACACCTTCTCCGCTATTAGTCTGTTAATTCATAAACTTTATCTCAGATTTTAATCATGAGAAGCCCAAATGACCACAGTCAGAAGCTACAACAGCAGCAGTGTAAAGTACATTTACTACAGTTATGCACTCAACTACAAGTTTGAGGTAGTTTTACTTGACTTGAGTATTTTGATTAAATACTGCGTTGTACTTCTACTCCTTTACGTTTCTGAGGGAAATGGGAAAATATGATATTTGTAACTTCTTTATTTGACAGCTTTAGTTACTTTACAGATTAAGATTTTACAAACAAACAAGTGATGAATTTATGAAATATGACACTAGTAGTCCCTTTAACATCACTTATTCTTCCTGCCCGTCGTCCGTCATGTTTGTTCACACTAAAGTCACGTTTTGGCTGAATCGTTGCTCTTCACACATGATCGGAACAAAATTGTTAAATGTATCTTAACATGTCGTTATGTGTGGTTCTCTCTCACATTTTCCACATCTGTTAAGATTTTAAAAATCTTTTAGCGTGGGCCTTCAGTTTGTTTGTGTTGTTGTGTAACTTTGGTGAATCTGAACTAATCCTTTAAAACACCAAAGTCACATAATAACAAACAAACTACATGGAGGCAGCGGTAGACCAGCAACTCCCGTGTTCTACGAGGTCAAATTACAGTTTTTTTCCAAAGGAGTCTGGTGGCTTTGAAGAGATCATAAATAACGGCTTCAGTTCCCCGTCAGAGAGGGCTGTCTGACGGCGAGGTAGGTACTGAGAAACACCCGAACTCTCCCTTTAAGTAAAAGATCTCTCTTCCACCACTGTTCAACTGTCTGATCCGCTCACTGTGAATACTATTCATTTATTTAATTGAAATAAAGACAGAAGGAAAATCTGTGATAAATATGCGGTTCAAACATCTGATGAGTGTTTTACTGACGAGGGGAAATAAACACAGTGAAACAGTCTTTTAATGTAAAGAGGGCTGAGGACTGAACAGTCGAGCTCGCCATCTGCCGCAGTCACACACTGAAACGCTTTCACATGTGTGCGTGTAATTACGTGGTCATGACCACATGTGTGTGCTGCATGTCTCACCACCAGCTGGTTCGGTCCACGCAGCACGCATCACGCAGCGAGGAGATAAAACACATTCCAGACTGCAGCAGTCAATCACGGACTGCTCTTCTAGTAAAACTGCATAAATAAACACCAACATGTTTCTATTGAAGTCGATGGAGCTCCTGAAACTTCAGAGAACATCTGACGGCGTAAATAAGTCAGTTTTAATTTGATCAGTCCGACCTCGGAGTGGATTTACATTCATTACTCCGTCTGCAGTTAGCAGTTTGGATTTGATCAGTCCAACGGTGTAAACCAGAATAACAGGAAGAAGCAGAACAAATGCTTTTACAACAGTGAAATAATAATTACTTGAAAGCACACAGAGAGTGTATACTTCCAAAAAAGCAGCACAGATTAATATTTAATAACAGAAAATGTGCTTTTTGGAGAACACCCAATTACTGTTAAAGGAATATCTGGTGATATTATGCAGTTCTTCTTTCTTATCGTCAACAAATCTCATAAAAAAAGACCAAAAACCAACAGTGAACGTATCTACTAACCAGTATTATGTATCTGAATACTTATTCAAACATGGTGAAGAAATGTTACGTTAACTGCTCCTAACAACTGCAGCCGGTCGGTGGGATGATGCTTCACTCGGCTTCACTCACTACTGATGAACAGAACAAAATAACCCAACTTCCATTAAACAATCAAGAACCTTTCATCCATAAATGTCTTCAACGGTCCACTAAAGCTTTCCCCTCTAACTAACAGACAGAAGGATGAAAGCACGAGCTCCTGGGTGATTAAAGGAAACACAAACTCAGAGACGAAGCTGAACCAACATGAGATGAAGAGGTAGAGGACGGTGTGAGTGAGGAGCAGCAGGAAGCATCGTACCATATGTACCTGTTTAATGGCTCTTGGGTCCAAGTAAAGGTGAGAGGACGGCAGTCTTTGACCTTTGACCTTGAACTGCTTTACATCAGCTGTAGAGAGGAAACAGAGGAGTTACTATAGGCTGGTTGTGTTATACAGTATTTATACAGTCATGGAGAAATCAAACAGCAAAAACACATTAAAGCTCTGAATAATCAAAGTGTGACTTTGTGACCACGTATTTAATTACTGATTTAAATATTTAGTTTCTGGTTCTTATTCTTTTTTCTCTAGCGCCATTATGAGGTTTACATCTGTGGTTTTTACTGTAATATCTATATGATGGACTGATTTAAATCTTTTTTTATATACTATACTATACATATTATATACTAAATTATTATACTAT
>CAKALG010036868.1:0-14247 GCA_916700815.1 Helicolenus hilgendorfi | reverse complement strand
TGAACGGAGGAAGGGAAATAACTCTGGATTCAACTATTAGTGCGTTTTAGAACTTTTAGGACCTAATGATTTAAATAGGGGCGATTCAAGTGTCCATACTGGGAGGTTGATTTACCTAAAAAAAAAAAAAAGATCCGCTGAGTTACGGACGTCTCTTTCCCAATGTAAGTCTATGGGAAAAAGTCTTTTTGGGCCCAATGGCATCCCGTGAAGGACACGGAAGTTGTAGTACAGCTGTTTGGCCGCTACGAAAATTGGGATCAACGACCGCCGCTCTTCCTCGAGGCTTGCTCGGAGGTGATTTGTGTTGGCCTCCAGTCTTTCCTTTGTTTTGCCTCCAGCTAACACCATGATGTAATCATGACGTCGCCTGTAAGAGGGTCTATATCTCCCACATACACACACACGCCACCATCAACTGCTTTCATTTCACCTATTGAAGTTCTACTATTAACTGCCTATCCTTGGCTCCATGCTCGATTAAAGCTCGTTCTCCGTCTCCTGAATGCTAATATGTCCCGACCAGCCAGCTGCTCCCTGTTTTATTTAAAGCCCTTTTGTCAAGGTCCAAATTAAAAATCCAGTGCATCAATTATATTTTCCAGTGTGGAAAAGAGTCTTCTGAAAGCTGCCTCGGGAGGGTCTGAAAAGATTTAGATTTTGACATTTTTATAGTTAGCTTCATTGTCCCTCAGCCCCAAATCTCATTATTGGGATGTCCCTCAGTTTTAGTCCTTATACTGTATCCCTCTGACGAGACGTCGTATACTTTCTACCAAAGAATCATCTTTGAACCAAAAATGATTATTCTGATTTCATGTTGAACTTGTAAAGTTGCATTGAGATATGTCTCAAAACTAAACTAGACTAAAAGTCTACATGGCCATGCTAGCAGCTTTGTGAGGCTTAAGGAAAGCGATGCTGTGAGCTAAATGCTAACAACAGCATGCTAACTTCCAACGAAAATGCTAACCACCTAATGTTTACCACCTTCGCCAATCCAATAGTTGTTGAGATATTTCAGTCTCAAACAGACTGACATTGTCATCACTTGAGCCATGCTGCTGCTAAAACCATTCGGTTAATTAGACCACCTCTTTCTGCAACCCCTCTTCCAGCACATCTTTAACCTTTGCCCTCCACCATCACGTCCTCCGCTTGGAGTCAGATGCTGCTCGGCCACCTGACGGTTTAGACATCAACATAATGTCTGCGGTCACTGCTGCGGCTTCTACTAACCCTCACCTGACAGGAATCGTTGACTCAGCTGACTCGGCTGTTGCTTTGATGAAAGCAGTGCTTTGCTGGTTGTTGTTGGATTATAGTATTTTCTTTATGTGACGCCTCAGCAGTAAAGCCTCCTGTACTGTACCTGGTTTGTGGCTCTTCTGATAGCGCCCTTTTTTCCTGCCGCTTTCATGCAACGTTTTCTTTTCTTGTTGGATTATAGTATTTTCTTTATGTGACGCCTCAGCAGTAAAGCCTCCTGTACCTCAAACGTAGTGACCCAAGGATTATCTGTGGGTACACAATGCCCCTTCTCCATGCTGAGTAAGAGCCTCCTGAATATATGCACCCAAAAATCTTATCAGAGCTCTCATTAATAATTTCCACAGCCGCCTCATTACGGTGGATTTATGCTTGTGTTTCCTGGTGTACAGATACCTCCAGCACAGATTTTGCAGCTTGTGATAGCATCACCAACATTCAATGCCAATGCACTGAAATGGGTGGCGGTAGAGCGCGTCCTCCACTCATCACAAGGTTGACGTTTGGGCAATACACTAAACGGCTCCAGGCCAGCACCTTGCATGAGAGAGGCTGTGTAAATGCCGTCCGTTTACCAACGCAGATGCCATTTATGTAGGGAAGGGACGGCCATGTTGCCACCCTCCACACGGGTAAATTGTTGGCAGTGGTAGGTAAAAACTTTGGCAGACAGGGAAAACGTACAATAGAAGGCTTCAGGTTAGCGAGTTGATAGAGCTACACGTTTGAAAGTCACTCGCAACAGCTAAAGGAACGCTACTGGCCGTAGAACCTTGTTCGTTTTGATTGAAGTTCAGAGTTACTGTACAACCCCGTTTTGCTACAAAATTACGCTCCCATACAACTACACTGCATTCTCTGTAATGTTTAGAGGGAAACATATTTTCTCCTGGATTACGGTCGCAGTTTTAAACAGTGTTAATGTTGTAAATTTAAACAAAACAAAAAACACCACTTGGATAGGCAGACAAAAAAACATACTAAAAATTTAATTTCAGAACCTGATAAGGACAATCTATAACTTGAAAACAACTGTAACCAAAACTGAGTTGAATTAATTGCCTGTAATGATGTTACTGAGATATCAGAGTTAATAAAAAGCTAATAAAAATGTAGAATTGCTTCATCATGAACTGAATTAAAGGTAACATGGTGTTAGAAAAAGACGGACGGATCTTTCAGTTTATTTGGAGCTATATAAGTGCTGCCATGTGCTGCCCTTTTCTCCCATATGCTGCTTGCTGTCAGGATTTACGCGGCTCCTATATACCGTCTGTAGGGCTTTACAGGAGAGCAGGAGAGAAGCAAAGTGCCAGCTGGTCTGAAAGTTGGAGGAGAATTCGTGCACATGTGGTGTTTTCATTTTCTCTTAACCTTTCTCACAGATTTCTCTGGGTTGATGTTTTGTCATGCAGTCAGGGTCACACAGGTGAGCTTGTCCTTCCAGCAAAGCCACTTTTCTAAAAAAACTACCTCCTTTTGAAATGGGTTTCCTTTATAAGGCAAAATGTACAGCTGCTGCTCTTTTTTTTTTTATCTGCAGCTTCTGTCGACGATGTTTTCTCTGTTCCTGCAACCCCGGACCCCGTTACTGTAGAACCTGATTGTTTCTGAAGAGAAAGAATAAATTGCATTGTGCAAATACAGTAGCTGAAAGGCAGAAGAGGGAAACATTCATGTAACCTCGTAGAAACAAAACAGACACACTTTTGATACGCAAGTGTGCATAATTTCATCAAAATATAAATGAGCCTTATGCACAAAGTCTTTGAGGTTTTGGTATCACCGTCTATCCCCAGTAATTTCATTTTAAAGGAGATGCTGACAGTGATTAATATGGTTGCAGAAAAGATGGGTGAACGGCAACACTTTCCTGGCATCAGTTTCACACCTTTCATCTGATTAAGCGCCCAGCTCTCCCTGCTGGTGCTGGCTGTCTTGTTGACAAGCTCTGTTGGAGGGCACAACGCAGAGAAACACCAGCACTGCTGATATTTCTGGACTAGAGATGCCAGCAGCCGGTATCTGATGCTTATATAGTCAACATCCTTCAAGTTCACTAAAAAATACAAGCAAAGTTTTCACCATTAATGTTCCTCATGAAGTTGGAAATCCTGTCGTCCTTCGAAATGTCTCAAATATAATAATAAACCTATTCTGGGATTTCAGGAAATATGCATTTTAGCGTTTTTGCATGTCATTTGTGCGCCACGTAAACGTCCGCATTTAGGTTCAGGCAACAAAACCACTTGGTTAGGGTAAGGGAAAACGTCATGGTGGGGTTTAAAATAAGTAAACTAAGTAAAACACGGAAACAACTACAGGCGCGTCACATTTTGTTGAAAGTGGTGCTGAGTGTCACGAAAATAAAGGGAAATTCATGTCTATGTACACGAATCAAATAGATTAAATTTAATGAACTTCCATGAGACTGTGTTGGATATTATTTTCCCGTTACCAACCAAGCTCACGAGCTTCTGATCGTTAGCAAGCTAGCTAACGTGAAGAACTCTTGTTTTTACATCCTCAAAAACTCTATTAAATTAAATGATGTAGAACAAAATGCCAGGTGGGAGTAAACAGCACAGTATAAAGAGAATGACGGCAGCTCTGAGAACGTAGTTTTGTAGGAGACAGGGATTCACCTGGAGCCGTGCTTACTTGCACATGTGTGGTTGTGTGTTGCGTGATGGTGTGTGTTGTGTGTATGTCAGTGCGTCTGCTGACAGCAGTGCAGCGTGTGGACAGGTTGCAGGCCCTGGCACATCT
Source organism: Helicolenus hilgendorfi (assembly GCA_916700815.1). Classification (NCBI taxonomy): domain Eukaryota; kingdom Metazoa; phylum Chordata; class Actinopteri; order Perciformes; family Sebastidae; genus Helicolenus; species Helicolenus hilgendorfi. The sequence continues at coordinate 10,209 of CAKALG010036868.1, read as the reverse complement.
CCTCCTGCTGCCCTCCTGGATGATGTTTTCTCAGAGATGTGAGAGCTGTCATAGCTTCACTGCTTGCTGTACTGGGGGCATACATCATCTACGAGCAGCCTCTCTGCTCCCACCCAATCATTCTTTACCTTTTGGCCTGTTAACGTGTGTGCTCTCATTTCCCTCGGAATCTGCTTCATAATGATCCCCCATGGGGAACTACTTCCAGAGAGGAAACCGAATTGGGCTTCAGTGAAACATCAGGATTATTTTGACCCTGTATTTGTTTTTTCTGTGTGATTGGAGACAGTTTGATTATTGTACAACTGATAAGCACAACAGTGGTTTTCCATGTAGCCTGAATCTGTTTTTTTCAACAGCTAAAATACGTCTGGTGTTGTGTTCATTGACGACCAATAAGAATTTTGTATGGATTAATAACATAGACTGTATATAAGAAGTGGACGTCGTCACCGTGACGTCACTCATTGGTTTGTGGACTGCCGTTGTGAAACCTCGAGTTCGGCAATTTGGCCGTCGCCAGCTTGTTTTTTTGCAACCACAGGCGACACGAAAGGGTGGAGCCATGTACAACCGAATGCTGAATAAGACATTTTTGTTGTTGTGTCGCAGCATTTACACGCCTTCCCGTGAGATCGTGTTGTTATAGTTGTTTAACCTGTTTTTGTTGTTGTGTCTCTTTGTAGTTGTTACACATCTCTGTGGTTTTTGTAATTATTTTGTTTTTTTTGTAGTAATTTTGTCTGTGGTCGTTTGCCCATTTTTTAGTCAGCATTTTGTGTCTCTTTGTGGTTGTTTTGCCCCTTTTCGTAGTTGTTGTGAGTCTCTTTCATTTCTTTGTAGTCATTTTGTATAGTTGCCATGCGTAGCTGTGTCTCAATTCAGATACTTCCGTTAGTACACGTCCATGTAGTACACTGTGTACAATATGTACTTGCGTAGTGCAGGGTGGTGTTGTCTCAAATGGCACACGGCTGCTGTGTACTCACCGGAAGCTCGTTAGATCAGCCGTTGATAGTCAACGCTGTATCGGCAGTAATTCAATTCAAATGGAGCTTCCATCAAACTACAGTATAGTGGTACATAGCGAAAAAAAACACAAGTATTACTTAAATTTGTATAGTTCAATGTTTGCTGTTTCAAACGCAACCGTTACAGCTTCCTCACTCGCATTTTCACAAGTTTGAAATAGTTTGGTGGCCCCTCCTCTTCTGCTACGTAGCAAAGATGGTGACCGTTGAGGGTGAGAAGTGGTAGTGTCTAGAAGGGAACCTGCAGGTTGGGGAGACTCTCACGAGACGGTTAAGGTTATAGGCATTAATCTTGAATAGATAAGGTTAGGGTAGGTCATCAGGCAGCGAGTCTCGAGAGTTTTTTGCAGATCTCAGATGAGATTTAGCAATTTCACGGTACACTTCTAGTGTTTGCGTACCACACTCAACGTTTTGACCGTTTTGAGTGCAACATCTGGGTACTTAGAGTGCAGCTGGATTTTGCCATACTTTTCAGTGTAACCGCACTTATGCACTCAAAATAACAAATTGAGAAAATCGTCTCTTCCTGGTTCCTCTTCCTGGTTCCTCTTCCTTAAGAAAATAAAAGCTTTTCTAACTCAAAGAAGAATAACATTTGGGGGAAACCACTGAATCTCCCCAGCCCGCAAATAAAAAACAAAACACAACCCTACTACTCATCAACCTATAGAGAATAATGCAGCACCAGTTTACAATTGTGTGTGCAGTCCATAATTTAACTCCTCCCCACATCCGTGTCTGACTATACCATAATATAAGAGTTTGTTCTAGCACGTTTGGAAGCAAGACCTAGTGTACTACAAACTCCCATCTTTCCTGTGTACACAGGGGACTGATGTGTACTTTGTTTCATGCTGCACCAAAGACTTCATCTGCCATCACAACCTCCGTTGATTTGCTGCCAATCGCTGTCTAGTTAGCCCCCGCTCTGAACTCTGTCAGGAGATGTCACCGACTTTGCCTTTGGAGTCTCCTTTTCATGCAGAAGCTGAGGCTTTTCAAAGGCCCTCTGAAGAGATAAGCGTAGCCTGCCAACCTGACTCTGGAATACAAATGCCCTTTTTAGCATAGGGAGGTGAAAAGGGAAAGATAACAGAGGAAAATGTGTCAGAGAGGAGGGAGCGCTCACGGGTGTAGACCTTATGGCGAGGCTGGGTAAGGAAGGGCGGATAGAGGCAAAGACAAATATGAGGAGAGAGGAAAGTTGCTGTGATAAATGGGTTTGCCGGAATACGGTATTGATTTTGACATTTTCGTTAGATAGAAAATTCCAGCCGGTATTATCTGCAAAGTGGAAATGTAAAGAAGGTTCTTTCATGATCAAAATTGTACATTTTCTTTGGTTACAGTGCGATTGGTAGCTGTTTGCAGGCACAATCATAAATGACATTACATTTTTTCCACTCTGTAAATCTCACTTTCTGGTTTCTTTATAGTGTTAGAAAGACTGACCTTTAAAATAAAAGTTTTTACTAACCAGGAGGAACCAATGCCACACTGACGACTTTACTTATGAAGTATTGATACGTATCCGTCTATTCCTGCATATTTTTCTTTACCTATAATCCTAATTGTATGGTGTTTCTGTTGCCTATTAAGCTAGATAGTTTGTTTATATCATCTGTTGTTCTGATGTTTGTTTGAGTAAATCATTTTGACGTTACTAGGCAATATTTTCTTATATTTTAAGCATTCATACTGCCTCTGTCACTCCAACCCGGTCTCACAGGAAGGCGTCTCTAACTCTTACCGTAGCATTTATACGTGGATGTTTTTACATTGCAGTCAGTACAGGATATATGGTGTACAACAGACACGCGGAAATCAAGAAAGGCATATTTATTGCACGCTAAACACGTTGTGCATTATCGTGGCATTTATACGCCATGGGTGACCAGGTGTCCCACTTTACGAGAGACTGCATAGCACTTTTATCCCTTGTCCCACGTCCCACATATTGAGACGATAGTTTTCAAAAGTCAAACCACTGCAGGACAGATGCTTTTTTAAAATCTGGCTTTGATCCAATGGCTGTGAAGAAAACAAACTGAGAACACGTGGGTCAAGTGCAGGTTAACATGTCACCGTCTTTTCTAATTATGAGTCACTTCACGTCATTTATAAGCCGGTGGAAGGAGATTCTCAGAGTTTTTTGTGAAATTTGCCAGTTATTTTTCAGTTTCACTCAGGGGGGAATACGACATGAAGCAACACAGTTCACGTGAGTCTCACAAGAAACGTGCAGATCAAAAGGAGATGTGCCGATATATGGATGCATTTGTGCAAAGCTTAGAGATGTTACAAGATAAGGGGCAGAATAGAAATGTTTATTATTTAAGTTAGACAGACATTACATCAAAATTTGTAGACTACCTCTCAGCCTTGGTAACAGACAGACCGACGGACCGACATTGCTATTCATAGAGCCACGCCGCTAGCTCAGGTGAAAAAATTAAAAAGAAGAAGAAAGTGAGAGAGAAACAGCATAAGGTGCAAAAATGACAAAAGAGGAGTACAGAGTCATCAGCCTGAGGGCAAGAGCATCAGTCAGCTCTTCAGAAGTTCAACTCCATACAGCACAGAGCTTTTCTCCGAGTCCCTCTCTCACATGTTCACTCACCAATCCTGTAATGCATATCAAATCGCCGGGTGAATAATGAAGCCAATCTCACATAAATTAGAAAGACACGCTGAATTCCCCCCCGGTCCAATCACCATGAATATTAAAGCAAACTCACAAGGTTGCAGGGAGAAATGGTGGATGGGGAGAACAAGCAGAGGATGGATGAAGAAATATGAAGAATGAAGAGAGATAAAAAGGAGAGCTCCCGGCGAGAAGGGAAAGCAGTCGTTCTAAATTTATATCAGCGATGACCATGTAATCATTTTGCTCACATCTGAAAACAAGGTTAGACAATGAGGTAATTAAATTGGCAGTGCTGTATGGCATGTCACTGATGGATGTGCAAGGTTATTCTTTAAAGCTATACGTCCTGAAATAAGAAAAATGCACTGTTGTGTAAGCTGCTTAAATGAAAAAATACTCTGAGGATTGCATGGACACACAGTCTGCGCTGATGGGATATGTAGTATAAATAGCCTACTTGTGCCATGTAATGAAAATACTCCACTCCAAGTAAAAGTCCTGCATTCAAAAGCAATTTTTAGGTTGTAGCAGGCTTAGTTTTAAAGCTAGAGTGAAGATAGATCATATGAAACTAGAAAACCTAAGGAATCCATTGGTACCAACCATGTCATACTACAGTAGCTTGTCGTGAAGGAGGTTAAATAGCGCTCCAAACCTGCATTCATTTTCAGACATTTTTTGGACATTATTCTTACATTTTGGGATATTTTTCAGACATTTTTGCACATTTTTTCTGAGATGATTTTTCTTATATTTTTCAGACTTTTTTTTGGATATTTTTGACATTTTTCTGAAATTTTTCTGAATTTTTCCAATAATAAACATAGACATATATTTGCATAAAGCAGCATATTTGCCCACTCCCATGTTAATATGAGTATTAAATACTTGACAAATCTCCCTTTTAAGGTACATTTTGAACAGATAAAAAAATGTGTGATTAATTTGCAATCAATCGCGATTAAATATTTTAATCGATTCACAGCCCAAATTTACAGACTGTTGTTACGTTTCGTCAGTTTTTGTCTCTGTAAGACTGTCGCAGTTGTTCCTGCAGACTGAATATTAAGTGGAAGCACTGAAAAGGACGGATTTAGTTGCAATTCCTACCAAAATGCTGCCTTCAGGTGCAGTTGAACGTAACAGAATTACATGTCGCACACACGAGTAAACAAAGGCAGGTGGGATTTGCTGTGATGTATAAGGGCAGAGGAAATGGACACTGTTTCAGTGGTTATTTATAATCACATTTTTAGATTCTAAATCTAATTTTCTATACACTGTGATGAGCTGGCTGAAACATCATTTCATCAATGAGCAGTTAAAGATTATTTTCAGAATCACACAAAGGGGTCAAAACCCTCCTGATGCTACCAGAAAAAAAGCCATAGTGAAATTTCTTGCATGTTATCTGATGGCATTAATCCGTCTTGTTATTGTACAGTGAGAATCATACTTCTCTTTCCCAGAATGCACCAGGGGGGAGACGTGAACAAGTGGAAGTGGACTGGCACTAAATGTCTGAAAGATCAAGGGGATTTCTGGAGCAGCCGAGGGAAGCATACAGCAGATTACTGATCGGAATAAGACATTCACGTTTTCAAATAGATATTTCTCCCCGCTTGAGTGAAGTTTCCAATTTTAGCCGTCGGTTCAGTTCAGAGGACGTTATCTGAAGTGTGTAAATACGATTGGAAGGGATGGAAGTGGAGCTTTGTCAGTGTGTGTGTGTGGTTGTCTTTGACCTGAGCAGCTGTCAGCAACCCTAAAACTCTGCATTCAGAAATACCGTTTATACATGGATTATAGGGTCATATCCATGGCAACAATCTGGATTCAGCCATTATGTCATATATATATATACCAGTTTTCTTCACCAGGTCGTCAATAGAACTTTTTCACAGCAGACATTTTGACTTGTCACAGCAGGAAAAAGCGGCTCCTGTGGTGAATTGAGTATTAGGGCCACATTGAGGGGAAAAAAACGAAATCTGAGATTCAAGAATATAGCCATATTACGAGAATAAAGTCATAGGTTTACGAGAAAAAAAGTCGTAGTATTATGAGAATAGAGTCATAAGTTTACAAGAAAAAAGTCATAATATGAGAATAAAGTCATACGTTTACAAGAAAAAAGTCGTAATATGAGAATAAAGTCATAAGTTTACGAGAAAAAAGTCATAATATGAGAATAAAGTCATAAGTTTACAAGAAAAAAGTCGTAATATGAGAATAAAGTCATAAGTTTACGAGAAAAGAAAGTCATAATATTTTGAGAATAAAGTCATGTCAAGTAAAATAAATCATCTCAAGAAACCCAACTCCTCCTCAGCTCAGCAGCACCACTTCATTATTACACTCTAAATGTTTGAGGAGATTTACACCGAATTATTCCTGTGAATAAATAGCCAAGGTCTCCGTCAGTGATCCGTGCTCGCTGCAACAACACAACTGTGTGTTTCCCCGCTTAGAATCAAATCAATCATTAAAAAAAAAAAAAATAGCGTTGCACAATTTTCAGGTCATTGTTTTCATAATTACAGGTTTTAATTTAATATAATGTGAAATCTCTAGCTGCGTGGCCCTTTGCTACAATGGAGTAATCCATCCACCCACCAGCTCATTCACGGCTCTGACAGAAAGCGGTGGTTCCCGGCCCACCAGCCTGTGGAGAATCGATCGGCTCCGGCTGGGGAGAGAAAAGAAGATCACGCTGACGGATTTGCAACAGGCAACATACTCAAATACACACACACAAACACACACAGGAAAACAGACATGTTATTATGGCATAGAGTCAGAAATATAGATGCGTCTTTTTGGTGCCAAAACAACACCTCTGATCTTTGGAGCTGAGGCCACCTAAGCAGATAACTGATGAGTAAAACCTCCAGTCAGCCCAACCTGATATCATGGGAAGGCGTAAAAATAATACGCCTTTCAAAGGACAGTCTACGTCATGAAAACACATTTTAAGCGTGTCATTTGAAGCCACGTTGTTACCATGAAACGGTCATGGTTACATTTAAGCAAAAAGAACGGCTGCAGTTAGGTTTATGCAACAAAACCACTTAGTTAGGGTTAGGGAAAAACATCATGGTGGGCTTAAAATACGTAAACTAACTAAAATATGTACGGAAACAACATAAGTACGGAAAAAACGTCACCAACGTAACTAACGTAACTAACGTGAACTTACGTGAACTTACGTGAACTTACGTGAAATAACTGTAACTAACGTAACTGTAACTACCGTAATCAATGTTATTCACTTCACCTCTCATAATTGTTATGGCTGATCGGTGTATATATAAGCTACATGCAAAAGAATCTGCTACAAAGTAACTGGTGACTACAGAAAGTAAATGAGAAGTAAAAGGAACAATATGTCACTAGCTGTGTCAACATTAGCTGTGCCAAGTTTGGAAATTACTGAAAGGGTTGGTTCAGATTTTTCTGAAGTATGAGGTAAAATTACTGTTTTTGTCAATGGAGTCTGGTGGCTTTGAATAGAGCGATTGAACGTCTGAATGTTAGGCCTGTTTGTCTCATTAACGCTACTTCTCTGTTTCCATTTGCTCTGGACATGTGGTCTTCTATATTTAAAAGCAGTGGACTGGAGGACTGTGACTTTCTCGGCAAACCTCCAGCTACAAACAGCCATTTATCCCGCGTGTCAGTCACCGTGTGCTTTCACTCAATTTGCACAACCTTGTCTGGTAATATTTCCTCTGAGCTGCAGGCCCTGCACAGCGCTGCCTCTCCCCAGAGCAACCATAACAACTCCAGATTCCACCTAAAGTTATATTTCATGCTAATGAATTAATGCACCCTTTCCCCATTTTCAGCCTGAAAATGTGCCTCCGCTGCCACGCCGAAATGAAAAAATCAAATTAGTCTTGTCATTTGCAGCTGATTTGTTCGGGTCCCCGCTCGCTCTCCCTTCTTTTCCCTCGGCATGGCTGATGAGACAGCACAGCTGTGTTCCTGTTAGTGATTCCGATAACACCAAATTAAATGCCGTCTGAGAGAGTTGGGCCATTAATATGGAATCACAAACGTCAAGCTGACTCAGATCAATATATTAAACACTGTATAAATTCACCAGCCACCCTCATCTCGCTGCCACATTACGAATGAACAGCCTCGACCGACTTTAAACAGGAAATTCAGTTGTGATGCTCAGAGAAACGTCACTGCTGCTGTTATAAACACTTGAATAACAAAATTACTGCTATTATTGAAGTGTATTATGTGGGAGCAGGAGCATGCTGGTGATCTGAAAACAACAGGAAGTTGTTACTGATCAACACCATCAGCAGCTGCAGCAGGTTGTGACACAAAACAGCTGGAGACGATTACTATAAAATCCTTATTGTCCAGTCGACACAGTTTTCCTTCTCTGAGTCAGAACTCCCCTCACGAGAAGTATACTTCCAAGTTCATTTTTATGAAGTAAAATTAAGTAGTTCAAGTATATTTCCCAAGTATACTTTATATAGTAAGTATACTAATATCAGTATACTATATAGTTACGTTAGTTATAGTTACGTTAGTTACAGTTACATTAGTTTCAGTTACGTTAGTTGTGTTAGTTATAGTTATTTTAGTTACGTTAGTTACAGTTACGTTAGTTACGTTAGTTATGTGATTATCTCGTTACAATGACACCTGGCAGTGGGTGGGATATATTAGACAGGAAGTGAAGATTTTGAACTTTGAACTTTGTGTTGGAAGCAGAAAAAATTGGCAACGTAAGGATGCACCTCCTCGGAGCATTGAACATTTTGTAGCATCTCCAGAACTGCAGCTCTTGTGGGCTGTTCCCGGTCTGCAGCGCTCAGGACTTACCAAAACTGGTCCAAAGAAGGAAAACCGGTGAACCGGCGACAGGGTCAGACCGAAGGCTCATTGATGCACGTGGGGAGCAAATGCACCATATGTTCACTAGCTAATTACTAACTCAGTTGCTTGGTGCTGAGTAGGCAGCGTACAGAGAGTTTATCAGAGCTTCTTTTTTGCTGGAAACAGCTGCCTGCTGCTGCTGGAAGTGACTCTAATGAGTAAAGTGAGAGTAAAATCAAAACAGTAAAGCCATAAAAAAAACGACAAATCAGCTGAAAGACACTAAAAGAGGTTTTGTCACTACGAGTGACCCCATTCGTTTCATTCATACAAATATCCATCATGTTGTATTTTGAACTTGGTTGCTGGGACGACTGTGTTGTTTACATTTGGTGTCTTCAGTGGATTTTGATCACTGATAACTTTTCACCAAAGTTAGTTTTCTGCAGGATATTCACAGATACCCACGATCAATCATGGACAAAAGTCTTAACACAACAATAACGCGTAAGTTGAAGTTTAACATTTAATATTTAACGCATGGTTCTGTCTCTGTGTATGGAGCAGATGTCTGTAGAGATGAATAATAATTACACTGCTGCTGCTGCACCTGTTTTCAACATCTATTAATGTGATTAATGCCTTCTATTCATAGCGTGATGGAAGCATTAGACTTATCTTGTCCCTTAGCAAAAAAAAAAGTAATATTGAAATGCTTATGCCTTTATTATTTGCCACCTAAAGCTTCATTCTTTTATTTTTCTTTCCTGTTTTACTCTCAGACTTTATTTTTCTCTTGAATTTATCTCCTGGAAGTCAGTGTTTTTATATCTAAGGGGACACATCATGCTCATTTCCAGGTTAATACTTGTAATTTGTGTTTCTACTAGAACATGTTTACATGCTTTAGTGCTTGAGTGCATTTTTTTTTTACTCTATTGGTGTCTTCGAATGGGTCCTGTTTATGAGAAGAGTCCATATGAACGCACCCCTCTTGTCGTATTCACGACCTCGTAAGTGGAACATTTCTGAAAGCTCAGAGTTTACGAGTTGTGACGTGTTTGTTGACGTTGTCAGAAATGGTGGAGGTCATGGAAGTTCATTTTTCAATGCATAGTAAGTTAATATATTGTAATTTTAGTCGTATATTGTTTTCTCTACGTAATTATATAATATCTCTGAGGAAGATGTTGATATTCCCAACGGCCTCATCTTTTTCCTCTGTCATTATACCTTTGCATTTCCTGCATTGTTACCCACTTGCTAAATAGTTAGCGTCTTTGGCTTCTAGACGCCGACAGTAACGTTAATATTGCCGTTGCTTAGCAGCAATGTTCTCATGACTTAAACACTTGAACGCCAAGCATATTGTGTTCACGACTTCCCATGTTGTAAAAGTTCCTGAGTTTCATTTGAAGGCACCAGTAGACTGTAGCCTACTATTATCTATTAGATAGCGTACAGTTCATGGTTTGTGTTAAGGTAACTTTAGCACTCATTCAGTGGTTGCCTAGCAAGGGCCTAAATCTTTAAAAAAAATCATTGCTTTTCTGATACTGTCTGTCTGAAATGCTTCGTTTTAGCGCCTGTCTCTTTAAGAAGCCCAGTCTGCTCTGATTGGCTTGTGAGAAAAATATGGTGCACCTTTGCAAAGGTAGTTCTCAAGCTGTGGTCGGTATTTTC
>CAKALG010036863.1:0-10994 GCA_916700815.1 Helicolenus hilgendorfi | reverse complement strand
CGACGCGGTTGACAGTCGCACTGGGAGCACAAGTACTCCATAGAGTCGGTATTCGTATCGGTACTCGTATCGGTATCGGCGAGTACCCAAATATAAGTACTTGTGCTCGGTCTGAAAAAAAGTGGTGTTGGTGCATCCCTAGACAATAATCTGTAGCAATACTTTACCCTGAGCTCCAACAAAGGAATAACATTCATTCAATTCAAAAGTTATTCAATTCAATTGTTTTTGAGAAACTCAATTTATTCCTCAAGAGACTTCCAGATAAAATAGAAGTCCAAAAGAATATTCTTCCTCTTTTAGTGCACTACAATAATTTTTAGTCTGGTAAAATTAAACATTTATTGGTAGTTCATATAGTGGCATTCTTTCCTAGAAATGATGGCTGATTCATCCAATCCATAGAGTTGTGCTGACGTACTACTTGGTCCAGTCCTCTCTGATCTCAACAGGCTGAAACTGGTGCCTCCAGTCTGACCTTTAGACAGGGTTGTAATCATAGAGCTCAATGGGTCACGGGCAGTTTAGGCCCAACTGCTCACCTAAAATGAACCATGAGGTCAGTAAATGATTTATTTTTTCAAACATGAATAGAAATGACAAAACTTTACCGTTACGTTTTTTCATTTATGGAAAAACCTGACAAAACATGTGCCAAACAATCATATTAATATGTGCAACATAATATGTTTATATGTAACAACTTGGGAAATGCCAACATAATAAATTGCCATATGACTGGTATATAGTTTATATAATTACATTGCCAAAAAAAGACTTGTACAATGAAAGAGTCATTTTTTCATGTAGACATGGATTACAGTGAAATATTTACATGGTTACTGACATAATGTTTAATTATGAAGCCTTAAAATTACTGGGTGTTTTTGCAAGAGGCTTTAAAGTAGGAGGTGTATCTACTGTTTGATCTTTTCTAGTTAAAGAGTAGAAAACTAAGGGGAAGAAGGAATGGGGAACAGTGTGACATGGAGATCAGGTTCAATGTTTTGTGTTGTAAAAGTAGCTGAAAACTGTCCAGTGGCCTTTAGTGAAAGAAGGACTTACAGTCTCCTTGCATGGTTTACAGTTACACTTTCCTAATAATGAACTGTATTTTGAGGGATGTTCAGTAATGTTAGAAATGTTCCGGTATCATCCCCTGGCTTGTTCTTTTAAAAATGTGGACCTTCGTGATACAGGTGTATTTATACTACAATCAATAAAACGACACATTTACATCATTATGAAGACATCTGGTTTCACTTTGATATTTAAGGGTCATTTTCTGCTGATCAGAGTAAAAAATACATTAATTATAGCTAGTATATACAGCATATTCAAAATGAATAAAACAAAACAATAAAACATGAAAACTTCCAAGTGGGTGAATACTACTAAGACCTAAACCTTAACCACAGACCAAGATCATATCGTACCATAGACTTTTACATTGTGAGGATTTTCCAGCACGGGCCAGTTGATTTATTATCGACAAACTGACAGTAACTCATAAACACGGCAACACAGCCAGAAGCTACTTGTTAGATGACCTCATTAGTTTTAATGACCCACTATTACTCTTGTAAACTTGGGAGATATGCAAGACACTTGTAAGAAACTGTATCTGCCAACAAACAGCTTGTTTGCTGGTCGTGGAGGGTGACGTAAGGGGAGATAATGATTGTTCAACTACATCTACATTATTTAACTCCAGAATGAATTAAATACTCTCAAATGACAAAATAGTGGCAGAGACAAGTAAAAAGTCAGAAAGATGGAGAGCCGGGCATCCTCATTATGCGGCGTTACATCCTCATCAGTCTGACTCTGAGTCAGCTACATGCTATGTGCAGACACTGAGCAGACCAGAGATGTCACAGCTTACACAAACATGAACTAATATGGCTCTGAAGGCATCACAAATCCCTCTCAGGTCACTCCGGAGGATGCCAGCACATCTGCTGAGAGCCTCTGATTGCAGTTACTACTAAAGAGCAACTTCATAGACGGCAAACTGTGCATGACGATCCCTTTGTTCGGCGTCTCAGTGTGGTAGCTCTAATGAGCTTGTGCGCTTTACAGATTAGAAGATCTGAACTTCCAGGCATTAGTTTAAGGATTACAGTGACACTGGTGAATGATCTGTACTGAATGTGACTCTTTGTTAACAGCTGTGTTTGGCCGGGTTGAGTTGGAGCTTAATCAACCACAAGGCGCAATATCCTTAATGAGATCAGTGATCAGTCATTCGTCACTGCAGTTAATGTCATGGTGATGAGAAGGATTACAGCGCTGCTTTCATCGTTCATAACGCAGGCACATATAGTTCATATTAAGGCTGCATTTAGTGGGGCTTGACTCAACTCTATGACACTAATATGTAGACTTTTGCAGGGATTATACATTTGTAATTTAAAGCAGCACTTTCATTAGAACAAGACCAAGGGTCAGCCATACTAGCAGTTTGATGAGGCTGCACAGTGGTGCTTTGAGTTAAATGCTAATGTCGGCATGCTAGCATACTACATTGAGGGATGGCATGTTTATACTAAAATTAGCATGAACTAACCAAATACCAAAACATCACCATCTTCTCAAATGTGAATTAAGAAGTGTCATATGATATTAATTAGAATATCAATTAATTGTTTAAGTCAAATATTTACTCTATCCCAGCTTCTCAACTGGGAGTATTACCCACTTTTCTTCATTTTATGTGACAATAAATTGATTATCTTTGGGTTTGGAACTGGATTTGGACAGAGCAAGCAACTTGAATATGTTATCTTGGACATTTTTCACTATTTTGTAACTTTTTATTGACTAATAAATTAATTAATAGAGAAAACAATCAGCAGATTAATTGATAATGAAAATATTCTGTAGCAGTACTTTAACCTTAACTCCAACTAAGGATTACAATTCATTCAATCGCCACATCTGTACAGATTATAAAGCCCCTGAGGCTAATTTGTGATTTTTGATTTTGGGCTATACAAATAAAATTGACTTGACTTGACATATTTTGGCCTTTGTCAAGGCTCAAAAACTGACATCCATAGAAAATGTTGGTCTCATTTTGAACCGGAGCATCTGCAGATTAATTCCATAACTGATATGTTATGATCCACTAAAGTTAGGCACGATACGAGATGAATAATTCCCCATTTTTGTTATCTTCGCTGCCATCTTGACTGTAAGGGAGCCAGGAGGGACAACTGATTGAGATTCAGCTCTTCTTTGTTTGGGAGACACACCTGGTGGAGATCTGCACTCTGCTGATTGCGCTTTTCTAGTTTAGCAGGTATTTGGTCACAAACCAAAGTATTGGACAAAGTGAACGTTGACCTGATGATGGCGTTAGATGAAATGTTAAGGGATCGCCAAGGTATTTACACTAGGGGAACAGGAGTGTATATACCTTATTTCATGGCAATTCATCTGGTAGTTTTTGAGACATTTCACTTAAAAACAACAAATGTCAACCTCATGGTGGCGCTAGAGGAAAACACCAGGGGATCATTACAATCAGTAGGCTTCATCCTCTGGGGAACATGAATGTTTGTACAAAGTTTCATGGCAATCCATCAAAAAAGTGGTTGAGATATTTCAGTCTAGAACAAAGTAGTGGATCGAATGCCATCCTAATACATAAATATATTATCTTAATTCATGTTAGATTAGCAATTCCACATCAAATTGTTCCCATAACCTTGAACACCTGAACAGATTCAAAACACTGCCCCAGCAACAAAACTACAAAAGGAACGCATGTCCGGCGTTTGTAGTCGGCACAATCCAATTTGTTGAGTTAATGGTTTTATTGAGGTGGAGGAGAAATTATCACTGTCAATTAAAACAGACAAAGAAATATAAAGACATGCACGGACTGCATTAGGAGAGTCTTTTGTCAGTGCTGCGTGCCTCAGTGAACTCAGTGTTGTAAAGTGAAGATGTTCAGGGGTTATTAATCACACAAAGGGTGTCCTGATATAAGCTGCCTCAGTCAGAAGTTTTAAATGAACCCCTTACTTTTGACTATAAATAACCTAACCTATAATCTTTGCAGCAAACAATGAAAAAGTACATCCTTTCATAGCTCCTCTGTGATTTATTTTGCTGAAGATCTCAATTCTATGTGCATAACACTGAAGCTTGCCAACTCAAGAAGACCATGTCCATTTTTTCCCTCAACAAATCTTCTTAGGTGTTCAGAGCATGCGATACACATTGTCCCACAATCCATCAGCAGAATGAAGCTGTGAATGTGTCGACTCAGATATCATGTTGAACGTCTCTATTGGTGTTTACATCAGTGCATTAGACTGTAATCCTCTCCCGCGTGTTGATGACATTCATGCCAACTGCAGTCCTGCTACGTCTCTGTGTTTCTGTTTGGAATATTTCTCGGGAACAAATCCAGCTTCTAACTTTTAAATAACAGTCTGTTTGAGCATTATTTAAATATCTCTGAATGCATTTAAACAAGTGCTTCATCACCTTTTTGGCTTTTGGCTGTTTGGCTTTAAAGCAAAGCAATGTCTACCCTTGTCGCAGGCTTCATATGTCTGTGAGTTGTCAGTCAGTTTAATTTCAATAGTTTAGAGTCCTGAAGAGATAACACTATCTAGTATTCCACTATAACAAAATATTAGAAAAAAGTAGTGTGTAACCAAATTGTTTTTAAGCATCAATCATCTTTCTACCCCTCATCTACCTGGTCAGTCCCAAACCAAACAGTATACAGTACACTTCAGGTAGAACTGTTTGATTTTGTTGTAGTAAATCAGGAAATATCCTGATATCCTTATAATATGCTAGTGTATAGCACAGCCCTGTGTCCCAGAAACTACACTATGTATCTTATAAACGAGAATAACTAAAATTACAGGGGGGACATCTTTCTGGTGGTCAACAGAAATCTTTCTCTTCAGTTTCTTCATGCTCTGCTGATTCTACTGTGTTGGTAGCTTAATATCGTGGTTCCAAACACTTCCAAGGCTATGTCATACAGCTGAAAACAGTACGGGGTAGGTTATAACACTGGTACTCTCTGTTGAGCTGCAGGGCCTCCCCGGTTTCCAGGCCTGCCTCATTCCATCCAGCTGACTTTCCCCCCCCACTGTGGGAGATGGCTGGTCTTCACAGAGGCTACTCAGTCTGGCCTTAGTTAGCAGCTACTCAGAGCTTTCATGCACCCAGCTGCAGGAACTCTGCGGTCTCCACTTGGACAAGGACTTATGGAAAATGTGTGGGAGCATGAAGCGATCGTTCTCACTCCTGTGACGTAGTTTTTCATCCAGAATAGTGTAATAAAAATCTCTGTGGTCAGTCTATAAAGAAATGCTGAATCATCTAAGTAAAAAGCTCCCTTATCTGACGCTAATTTAAAACATTTAACACAGACACACTGCTATTTTTAAAAACTTTGGTACAACAGTAAATATGGCTCAGTGGAGTGAAATACAGCAGCACTAACATCCACCAACTGCACCACATTCAACTGGAAACAGACAGAGAGGTCGATTATTTCCTCTGATGTGCAGATGAGCCGGCTGGCCATCAATAACTGTCAACACTGGCTCTGCTGCATAGAGGACATAAAGTGTACACCCAGCCTAAAATAAATACATCATGTAGATAGATAGAGCCGTCATTGAGGCAGCGCAGCACACCATCTTTCTCTGCAGATGAGAGGAAGGACATGGGTGTCTGCAACTGATCATTATCCTTTTATGTCTGATAAAAGCAGGTTGGGGATACATAAATGAGATGTTCTGTCAGTTGAGATGAATGAAATTTGGCTCATTTGTGTGATTAACAATGGAAACTGATCATGTGTACAATGTGGCAAACATTACATCGTACAGTCGCTGTCCATCTGCAGGAAATCCATCAACTTCACACATCATCTGCACCGCCATGACCACATCCCTCACACACACACACTAATGTACTGCACAAGTACACCAGAGTCACTAGAGTCAAACTCAGACACTTATTTATGACGACAGCGTATCTAAAGCTGCACTAAAGCATGTCTGACTTCTGCACTGTAATCTAGTATTTCTTTGAAGTATGGGGAACTTTTAGTAAAGCAATTAAGGAAAGCAATTGTTAATCCCAAATGCTGTATAGGAACAGGTCTTTTGAAATTTGTGTTAATTTTGTTGTGTGAGGAGGACGTTTTTATATCCATGTAGATACCAACAACGTTTCATCAACCATGGCCAAAATAACCAATATTGCTGCTTTGTACATGTTGTGGAAGTCCCAGATACGTCGTCGTGTCTGGGTTCATAAAATCACCCAGCTGTATTCACTCTATCTAGAAAATCACACATCGCTACAGCGGTATGACCTAGGGATGCTCATTTTGAAAAATGTTCCTAACCTATAACTGACCCTCGTTAACCGATTATTAACCGTTAACCGACAAGATTTGTGCCTCGCGTCCGCAGTGTGTCTGCCCAGCGTAACGACACTATTAACGATAGCGATTGCCTGATAAACAGTGTGTGTATTTGTGCTACTTTAGCAGCTCTTGCGTTGCCGGAGGCTTATTACTCGCCGCCGCCGCCACACGCACATATAGTCTATCAGCGTGGCGTAACTTTAACGAGCGTCCGTGTGTGTGTGTTGGCGGTGAGTGTGAGGTTGTTGGTGGCGTTATAGCTGTGAACGTAGGTGTAGCAGTGTGTGGACAGTTTATTTGTCGGTGAATAAATGCTACGAAACTACAACTCCTCCGCTCCGCTCAAGCGAGCCAGAGACCGGAGCCGACTTCCTGTATCCTGCAACTCCGGCTCTGCCTCTTAAGGTGGGCTGTTAAGGTGGACCAGCTTTTCTCCTTAAAGAGACCAGCTGCTCAGCTTTTTAATTTATTATAAATATTTCTTTTAACCGTTTTAACCGATAGCGTTTATCTGTTCAAATGCTTAATGTCGGTTAACGGTTAAACGGTTAATTATGAACATCTCTAGTATGAACCCAAAATAAACAGATTTTGCTGTGATTTAATTGCAATAAATGGATCAAAGGGATGTTGAAATAACTACATAATGATGCTGATTTATAAAAAGTCTGAATTCATGCTTTGTCAGGTCTGTCAGCAAGACGACGAGCAAACAACTTTCAAAATGCTTTCAACAAAGCCAGGATGTAATTGACGACAGGAGGAGAATCTCAACGCTGATAGGCTTTCACCACACGGCACCACGTGAATTTCATATTTGCGTCATTCGCACCACATCCTTTGCGTCATTCACGCGAACTCACATCTATTCGCTTCTTTGCATTGACTTTGTATGTAATGTGAAACGTTTGTTTTGTGTTTGGTGTGAATGCCCCATAAGGTCTCACTGAGGAGGCTGCAGGCTGAATGAGTCAAAGCCACAACAGGAAACTTCAGCACCGTAGATGCGTGAAAAGTCACGAACATTTTTTGCTCATGATTCTATTTGTATAAAATGTGGCAGGAAACATTACCAAATGCACACAAGGTACAACCAAATATTTACCACATGAGGTCATTCATTTACAAGAGTGTTGCAGACGAATTTAGAAAGAGAGAGACGTCATATTTTCACCCCATGTTTAATTCTTCAATACTGCTCGGTCAACATCATTTCTAGAGAAAAATGGTGAAGTCAACAGAAAGGAGGAATAAAGCAGAATTCATTAATAATATTTATTCTAAATCTGGTTAATCTAAGTTATTGCTTCAAACAGCTTCAAGATGTCAAGAGTTTGTTGATATCTTTCTGTTTGCAGGAGATCTCTTTTTCTTAATACTAAATACCAGATAACAGACACATCTAATGATTCCCAGCAGACTATCATCAACCATTATAGAGACAAATCCGTGTTAAGATGAAGTCTAAGAGTTCTTAAGAAGCAGCTGCTTCGTGACCCAAACACAACAGCCGGGACGAGGAGAGGTGATGTCATGCTTATCGGGCTACTGGAAACATTAGTTCAGGTCAAACTACTGGATAAACACGTCTATGTTAAGTTAAACATCACTGTGCCAAGTGTCCATTAATCGGATTAATTACTGAAAGAAAATGGAATGTAATCAAAACTTTAAAAAAGCAGCGACAGTCACAAAAATGCAATCCATTGTTTAACCAACGCTAATAAAGTAGGTATTTTTAGCTAGCAGGCTGGAAAAAGGACTGTCTGAAATATCTCAACAACCACTGGATGGATTGCCATAAGAGTTTATACAGATGTTCATGGTGCCCAGAGGAAAAAGCCTGCCAACCTTGGTGATTTCCTGACTTTTCCTCTAGCGCCCACATTAGGTTGACATTTTGTATTTTTGTGAAATGTCGGCACTATTGGATGTATTGTGCCCATTCATGACCTCCTCAGGATGAATTGTAATAACTTTGGTGATCCTCTGACCTTTCATCTAGCTTTAACCAGCAGCTCAACATCACATTTTGTTCAACAAGACCAAATACCTGCAAAACTATTTACTAAGATAGATTGTGACACACTAAAAGGAGTCCACTATTCAGCAATGTCCAATTCAAGTCTTTGTCTTTCTTCTTCCACTTGCTGGATATTTGATTAAAAGGGTCAGTTCACCAGAACAACACAAAGAAATATATTTATTGAATGAATCCCTGGTGGTATAAAGCCATGCAAATAATCAGTTTTCTGTCTCCGACCCAATTTTCTGGAGATGAAAGGCTCTTCTTTTGTGGTGCGGAAAGCTTTGAAAATGAATCTGAAAAACTTAAAAACCCAAATGTCCCACTTACTCTGGATAATCCTCAGACCTCACTGAACAGTTTTCACAGGAGCTACTTTCTGCAGAGGAAATAGTGCACAAGAATTTAGGGTTCAATATATATTTTGTAATACGGATAATGGCAGAAATAGGAGAGCAAACAGAGCAGATACGTCACTGAGGCTGTGACAGTAACTCATTTATGGTTATGTAAAACTAGAGCCTAAACAATTAGTCTTTAATCAATTGGCCTATCAACAGAAAAATAACCAGCAACTATTTTTATTATCAATAGCTTGCAACAGCTGATTTTTCACTATTTTTTTAATTTCATCGACAAAAAAATATTCAGCAGATTAATTGATAATGATAATAATCGTTAGCTGCAGAACTAAATGAAACATGTTTATGTGGGCTACACACTTACAAGTCTGAACTACGTGTATTCTACCACCAACTGGACATTTTAATCCAATTTACAACATTAGAGAAGTGGCAATATGATAAAAAATGTATTTAAAAAATCAACAAATTAAGTACACTTATGTTGGAGGTATAAATAATTGCTGTCTTAATAATATATTAACGGTTCTTAAAATGAAATTCAAAGGTTAAATTGCTGAGGACACATTAATAACGTAACTAGCTAACATATTATCCCTAGTTTAAACAGTCTAATGGTGCAACAGCTGTTTAACATGATTGAAGACTCTCCGTGTACATCAGGTCAGTGAGGGAATTCTTCTAGAAAACACATTTCTGTTGACAAATTGGAGAAGAGCCACTCCCCGGCATCACGCTCCCAAACCAACCAAAACAATCTGCTGACTCCATGACAACGATGCTGCTGCCTTCAGATGTGGGTGACTGTGGGAGGTGGAACATTCCCGTAGATGTTACTCATAAAGATGACATCCTGCTTACAACCTGAACTTTAAGGAGAATCTGCATTAGACGTATTGTATTCATTAGACAGTCAGCGATGAATTGCTGCTGCATGGATTTACAGATTAAAGAGGTGATAGTGAATTTAAATACGTAACTGATAACAAGTAGTGACTATTTAATTACATAAAGTTCATTAAATTAGGTTTTCCTGCTTTTCAGTTTTACTTCATTAAATTAAATTAAATTAAACTAAATGAAATATCCTAGTGTTTTAGACTGCTGGCCGGACAAAACAAGACGTCATCTTGAGCTCTAAATTATTTCATCAGATTTCCTGATGTTTTATTGACTCATCGTCACCATCTTTTGGAGTGTTACCATGCTATCATAAACACAAAGTACAGCTGAGACCGACGGAAATATCAATATTTGGTCACTACCCAAAGTATTTGAAAACTTATTTTTGACCCTCATGTTGGCGCCAAAGGAAGAGTCAGGGTCAGATTCATCCTCTGCTCAACATGAATATCTGCACAAAATTTCATGGCAATCTATCAAATAGTTATCAAGAGTCTTTCAGTCTGGACCAAAGTGACCAAATAATCTGTAACTGGCGACCTAAAAGCAGCTTAATTAATCAGCAGAACAATAATCAGCAAATCATTTGATAATTGATTAATCACTTGTGTCTTTTTCATATTAAAGAAATGTTTTCAGCCTCTCAAATGTGACAATTTCCTGCGTTTCTTTATTATTGGACTCTAAGAAACTGGGGTGGACATTTGATCAAAGGAAAATGAAAATAATAGTTAGTTACAGCCCTAATCATTATCGTTCCATCAAAAAGCCTGCTACTGACAAGTTCTTTTATACAGCTGCCACCACTCTCTGTCCCATGCTGAGAGAAGGTCTGCTGGTGGAATATTGTTCCCATTACTGAGGTAAAAACAGTCTACAAGTTGTCACCATGACAAACTGTGTCTGGTCCTCCTGGGAGGATATTGAGATTTGACCCCTGCAGTTTGCACTCTGACATACTTACTGGGTAAGTTTGTGTTTGTCTCAAACTGCCATCTATCTCCAGGATAACAGCGACTGCTGTCTCTAAAACCATGGTGAGCACAACACAAACATTCCAAACAGCGAGAGCGAAGCAGGGAGCCTGAACGGTGGATGTCCTCGGTCTAAACCAGATGTGCCGACACAACAGCCAGCTGCTGTTTTCAACAACTCCTAAACAATAGACAAAGTTATTATATACTGTAGCTGTGGGCTACATTCCCCTGTTCTTATATAATGTGAATAACTAGAAAACATCAAGTGTTGTTATATTGTCCCTTTGTTTTTCATAACCCTAAAAACAAAG
>CAKALG010036847.1:0-10647 GCA_916700815.1 Helicolenus hilgendorfi | reverse complement strand
CCCAAACTGTTTGCTGGCCGACCGTCGCCTTAGTGTGTCGGGGCCTTTAGGTGTGTGAGACAACACGGAGAGGCGACTATTCGTTCTAAACAACAATAGCTGCTCCTGAAGAGGTTAGTGTAGATATTAAAATAGCATCAGCTATATCAGAACTGGATTTTGTATTTATTTTTTATTTTGTATTTCTTCATTCAAAGATGAGCAAAGAACGGCACTGAAGGCTTTTCTCGATGGAAAAGATGTTTTTGATCTTCTCCCGACTGGCTTCGGCAAGAGTTTGATTGACAGATGGTTCATCCAATCACCTGCCAAGTATTTTTTTTAAAGTGCCTACCCTTTTACAAACAGTTTCTAGTGACGACTTCTGAGATGGTTCTGTGTAACAAACCATCTGGCCCCTATGCTAAAATCACCTCAGCTCAGTGCTGTTTGTGGGGGCTTGAAAGACGCACTACACCGCTTTTGTACCCACTCCTCATTTACTCTTCTACCTGCCAAGACTCTCCATGAATAGTCCTCACAGCTATACACTGCTTCCCCGGAGAGTGTTGTCCATCCACTGAATACGTGACACCACATTTGAGTGTGTTTATGAGCAGAAAAAAACGTGACTCAACACAAAACAAAAACAACATTTGAGTGTAGGAGGGAGCAGCTGAGACTGAGCCAGAAACACTTGGAGGCTGCGACACGAGGGAATAAGGACACGATTCATGTTCTTGTGTATTTATGCAATATTAAATACCAACCTACGAAATAAGCCAAGTTAATTTACAACAACTTTTACAGTCACAGTATGTCGATCTCATGTCACTAGTTTTTGTGGATGTAGCCAGGTAGCTGGCTAGCTATGTAGGCAGATGATGTCCCCCTAATTAATCCCCATTTTTCAAGGTCAACACTAATGGGCAACCTCCGGGTCTGAAAAGTGAAGCCAATGCTAAAGCGCCTTAAACTTGCATTCTTTCTAACAGCCAGCAGGGGACGACTCCTCTGGTTGCAAAAAGAAGTCTGATTGTATAGAAGTCTATGAGAAAATGACCCTACTTCTCTCTTGATTTATTACCTCAGTAAACATTGTAAACATGAGTTTATGGTCTCAAGTGCTAGTTTCAAGTCTTCTTCAATACAGCATGATGTTCATTTAGTAAATTATGGTCCCATTTAGAGTCAAACAGACCATAAAGCAAAGTATGCTTTAGGGCGTAACTACCTTGTGATTGACAGGTCGCCTCCACGGCGTTGTCCGGTCTGGGAGTTGTCTGTGATTTTGTTTTTCAACTTTAACCCTTTCACAGTGTGTTTTCTGTTCATGAAAGTTAATTGTAACATTTTTGGTCGCCTAAAAATTTCTTATTCAGTGTTTGATTGTACTTAGCTCCACCCTCCTGTGTCACTTCAGGTTGCAAAAAGCCAAACTCCAGGCCTCAAAACAACAGTCCACAAATCAATGGGTGACGTCAAGGTGACTACGTCCACTTTTTATATACAGTCTATGGTCAATAGGCATTAATGAGCACAACATTAGACATACTCAAACTGGTAAATAAGCTGAGAAATTGGTGGTGATTCAGGAAGAGAGAAAAACAAATGACGATGACAATCCTGGTATGCATGCGTATATGCACTATATGAACTCAAACATGCACATCACACGTACATAACATTCACTCAGAAAATAAAGAAAAAGTGTTCCCACACAGGAGACAGAGCATTTAGAAACATATACACACAGTGCAATGTTTGTAAAGGTTAGTTTTGTACTGAGCCGTCACGGTTTGGAGAGCAGGCAACCGTTGAGGGACCCAAACGCAGGTGAAGGATGAAGAGGCAGCAGGAACAATGCAATGATTTAACAGATATGACTTACAGGTTTTGACTCCAAAAGGCTGGCAGGAAACAGCAAGCAAGGTTACAGGAAACAAAACTCTAAACAGAAATGAAGAAATGAAGATGAACTGACAAAAGACAAGTGGAGCACAGAGACAGAATACACAAAGAAAGGAGGGAGATAACGAGGGACAGGTGACAGCAGGGCTGATGAGGAACAGCTACACAGGTAGGAAACACAAGGGCAGGAAGGGAAGTTGTCTGAAATGAGAGCAAGGTCAGTATTTCAAAATAAAACAGGAAATAAATGACAGGAAACATAACCGGCGCGTGACACATACAGCTTGGACCAGAAACAGACTGAATGACGTGCAACTGAACTGAAGACTTGAGCTGTACGTACATACTGAGTGAAGCTGAGCGGTGATGCGACCGCCTATAGCGAAACTACATCTTTGAACTGAATGAAGTGATTGGAATCAGCAGATTTCCACCACCTTTTGCCACACACAGTCTTGACACTCACACTCATTATGTTGACAGCAACAGCAACAAGACGGATCATTAGAAGCGACAGTACAATGATGGTGTCAGAGCAGAGGGTTATTATAGGGGTGAAGTGCTGCTGAGTAAGAGCTGCTCTGCCCATTTTTACATTATACTGCGGATGATGCCACAACTCGCTGCTCCATTAAAGATATAAATAGCAACGAGGGCAGACAAAAAGCAATAAAAGTACACCTAAACTAAACCACCGGGAGAAATGTAATGACTTATTTTCTATCCAGGGCAGAGAAAGGGGGAAGTTTCAGCACCAGACTCAAGAAAAAGTAAAGAGCCAATGACACAGAGATAAGAGCCCTGCTCATGATGAGTGGCGGCAATATGAGCCGCAGATATGTGAGCAGTTAAAAGTGCTTGAAAAATTAGACTGATTAGACTGTATTTAAGAAAACAAGATTAAAAAAATAATTTTAAATTGTTGCTGTGTGCCTTTAAAATTAATTATGTGCTGTTCTGTAAGAAACAGCTGTGTTGTGAATAATTGTCAAATGCCTTTAACTGTCTTATGAAGGAGATAATGCACAGTGAGCCGGTCATTGTTGTGAAATAAACCCACCAGAGTCCGACATCAGAACTGCGTCCACAGCAATGGTCTGTTATAAAGAAATAACAGACCGTAGAACACCGTGATTGACCAATCAGAAGCAAGTATTCAACAACACGGTACAGTTATATAAAAATACTGACATTTTCCTTTTTAGGGATTTAGGTGGTTGTAAAGTGACCTGAAATATAGTGAGACTGACTGTTTGAACAAGAGTCTACAGTCATGCTACGTAGCAGCTCTGTAAGGCTGATTTTTAATTGAGCTCATTGCTAACCACAGCAGGCTAACATGCTTCTGTTTAGCAGGTATAATGTTTACCATATTCACCATCCTAGTTTGGTGTGTTAGCATGCTAACATTTGCTAATAAGCACTAAACACAAAGTCCAGCTGAGGCTGATGGGAATTTTACTAGTTTTTTCAGAGTGGTGCAGGGATGACGTATATATTTATTGGCCAACCAGGAAGTTAGCATTGCCCTGGTTCCCTCGACAAAAAGCCAATGTGATTTTTCCATTGGGTTTTGGATTATTGCAGAAAATAAACTCTGTGGCAAAGAAACATTTATGATACTTAAACATTTTTGTTTGACAGGAAAATCTTCGCAAATAAACACCACTTTATGATTGCAATCAGAATGCAATCAGAAGAAGTAAAACGCTAACGTTGTGGATATAAACGAACTACACCACGGTCACAACGAGGCTGTAAAGGCGGACGAGTCAACATGATGACGTTTAGTAGACTCATTTAGCCACTTGTCAGCAATTGCCTTTTTTAAGACACGTAAAAGCTACAAAATTCAGGAGTGGAATATTTACTGATGATTTACATTTACATCATAGAACAAAACATTAAAAGTTGTGTTAACCACAGACCTTATTTTAGGCATCCAACTAAAAACTCATTGACTTCCGGACGAGGGAAATGGAAGTGCTAAAATACTAACTAATTTCCGGCTTTTAGGACTCATTCCCGTACCACTCTATTTAGTCATAAACTAAAGTATTGGACAAGGGGAAAAACTGACTTCATGACTTGATGGCGCTGGAAGAAAAGTTAAGGGACCACATCACAAGATGATGTCTAAACCAAAGTCTATGACAGTCCATCCAATAGTGGTGGTATTTCACTCTTAACCACAAATGTGAACCTCAGAAAAGTCAGGGGATCACCCAATTCAGGAGAATTCATCCTCTGGGGACCATGACTGTCTGTACAGAAGTTCACTTCAATCCATCCGATTGTTAATGAGATATTTCAGTCTGGACCATAATGGTGGACCGACTGACCAACATCTCTAGAACCTCTGCTTGCGTGGCTAAAAATGTAAATATTTAACTTGACACTGAATCTAAATTACATCATGTGAAACTAAGTCTAATATGTGACTTTCAGCTTTCATAATGGATCCATAGCGATCAATACGCAGAGCTTCAGTCGCACATGTCCTCTGCAGACCATCTCTAGCATCATCCATATGTATCAGGCCTCGCTAACCCATCATACCACCGCCTCCGCACGCACTTCCCACAGATCAAAAGGCCAGGTGATGTGTGATATGGAAATGACCAAAATGATTGGCCAAGAGCCCTCCTGCTCAAAGGCAGCACGGTCCGCCTCGTAACATCTAAGGACATCAACATGAAAAGTGATAGCTCAGTGATAATAGCTCAAAGGAGTCTTGCTGACGGGTAGCCGCTGTATCAAAGGTACCGGCAGGGTTATAAGCAGCCTGTTTTACCAAAGTGACACCCCTGCTTTCATCAAACCGCCTCTAACCGATTACATGAGGATGTTTCCCTTTGCAAATGATGCAACCGTTTCCAGTTGTTTACCTATTTTCCAAGCTGACTGTGAAAACTGCAACAATTTACTTAGTAAAATCTGAGTATTTTAAGAGGATTTCTTCTTTGGACACTCGATGAGCTTTCTCTTGCGCCACCCTCAGGCCCAAAAATGTCAATTCTGCACACAAGATATCTTATAATCTAAAAGACACATTTCCCATCATGCTGAACTGCTTTGATTTTCCCACATCCTTTCCTGCTCCGGTTCCAAGCTCTAACAAACTCTACGTGTTTAGCCCGTCAAAATATTCTGCCCAAAAAAAGTCCTATTTTGGGATGTAATGAACATTTCAGCCTCTAGGGACTGCTAATGTATCTTTATATGGTTTTCATTATTATGGGCGGCCACAGCTACGCTACAAAGACATTTATGTGACCTGAAAGCCACCAACATTGAATACTTAGGAAGCTTCAGCAAAAGGCACCTGAAGGTTTGAAATCAAGAGGGGTCTGCTTCACTGGGACGATAAGAGGGCCTGCAGAAGCACAAGAAGACAATTTAAAATCATCTGCTAACAGTGGCAGAAAAACTGCCACCAACGCGTGGGACTTTACAGTCACAAGAGGCACTGCTCCAGCACCACAGTATGCAACAAAGAGCGCTTATCCAATGGTCCCTAAGGACTTTAGGATGCCTACTACTACTATTCATTATCAGTACTGCAACGTGTTTTAAGTGCAGCGAGAGAAACAGCAATATTGCAGAATAGAACCATATTCCTCCATCTCCCCTCTCACTAACAAGCCAGGGATATCAAAGAGACCAAAGGCTGGTGATGAGCTTTGAGCTCGGCTTAATTGGATGCTGCTCAGGCTGTATCTGTTGCAGTGGAGTGAACAGCCCTGTAGACAAGAGATGACCGCCACACACACACACACACACACACACACACACACACACACACACACACACACACACACACACACACACACACACACACACACACACACACACACACTATACTCCCCTTTCTCACGATTACAACGAAACAGCTTCAGGACTCGGCTTTGTTTACTTTCATTGAGAACTGTAAGGATTTTTTTAATGCAGCAATTTCTGCGTTAGACAATCGTCACATCTAGCCTAACTGGAAAAGAAAATATATTTACCAAATGAATGTCACCTTCTACTCGACACATTTTAAACATGCTGAATGGCAAGTGGAAGGATCTCTGATGTAAATGGCAAGCTTCTCGCTGCGTTCCCATCTTCACATCTAATTAACATCTTTAGTCCGTTGCTGAGTCTTGTGAAAAATTTTTTTTTTTAAATCTGCTAAATGTGTGAGCATTTAACTTGTTTCCAAATGCAAATTAAGTTATTTCAGGAATCTGGCTGAAGTGCATCATCTAGTTCTCTGATGCTGACGAGGTGCATCGTATGTCAACATACTGTCACTGCACCAGAAACAAGTACATTTTTCAATTTGAGAGTCAACACCCATCTTCTTGCATTGACATTAATCCTGCAGATGATAGCACCGATATATATGATAAATAAGGCAAGGAGCTTAAAAACAGTTTGACATTTTGTGAAAAATACATTTCGTTTCGTTTAGACGTTTCTTGTCAAGAGTTAAATGAGAAGATTGATACCACTTTCACCTCTGTATGCTAAATATGAAGCAATAGAGCCAAGAGAGGGTTAGTTTAACAGCTAGTCTGTCCAAAGGTAACAAAATCTGCCTACAAGCACCTCTGAAGCTCACTAATTAAGACGTTATATCTCTTTTGTTAAATCTGTACAAAAACAGAAGCATAAAAATGATGTTTTATGCTAGCAAGTAATCGTGTCTAGCCAAGAAGTAGTCACCCAGTAAGTCACTGGTGGTAGGAAAGGGGAAACATCACAGTAAGAAGCCTGAAGACTTGTGAGTGAGAAAGCACCTGTACGTGTTGAGAGAAGGAACGACGATGAGCTGAGATCTGAAAGAATCCTCATCATAAGGATCAAAAAGCCTTCAGTCCATCACAGCTCTGACATGCTCTCTCTCTGTGTGAGCTTATTAAATTGAGGCTGCAGAAACAGCTACATTACTTCTGTGCTTCCTTAGAGACATCACCTCTTTCATCACCTTCATCCCACATTCCCTCTCCAAATAACAGCAAAATAAGCGCCTCAATGTGTTCATGCATTCACACACACATACACAACCTCACAAACAATTGCCGACTTTTAGCATCTATAAAACTGTGGACCAACTGACCATCCAACACTATAGAGCTACTGGTCACAGCTAATAAAAATGCATCCAGTGATCGTAAACTTAACTTAAATTCTGCTGTGATCCACAGCTTTCATACAGCTGAATGGCTGAGCAACCCAGCGAGAGCTCCCTGGACTTGCTTCATGACAGATGGCTGTTTTTGCGCTGCCACAGCCCCATTGTGTTGTAGAGCAAGTTACCAAATCCATCAGGGCGCACAACAGGCCTTTCAATAATGAATAAGCCAGCGGCTGAGAAGCTAATAACTCAGAGAAAGGCCAGTGGTAGTGAATTCCAACAGGACAGCTTACAGGCTGCCATCCAGAAAAGGTGCAGAAGGATTATATTAAAAACTCAGCGAGTTGAACAAGTAGAGTGGGTTTGTTTTCCCCCGGTGCCGGCTGCTGCTGTGGTTTCCATTAGGCTGCTTTGATTCCTGCACTTTAAAACACAGCCAGGGAGGGTAAATCACAAAGCAGGATTAGCAATTTAGCCAGATTGTTTTTTTAAATATGTTGCGAAATATCCTAAAGCCAACAGGCATGACTGCCAGCAGGTGAGATTTAATCCTAAACCTACTATTCAAATTTAGTTTTACAGATTCTGCTTGGTTTTCGCTCTAATCCTGCTTTGTGTACGGCACCACTGGTTTGCACAGAAGTTGCAGCCCAGTCGCACAGCAGTTCGTGAGATAGTCACGAAATTTAATGAATTAATTTGTGTACATAGACGCAATTTTTTTTTGGGATGGTCAGCACGATATAAATTTGTATGTAATCTACGTAATTGTGAACCGGGAAGTATAGAGAACGGCGAACGCTGCGGGAGGAGTTCGGGGAGGATGCATGGGTCAAAAAACAGAGGAGTCTGACGTTCGTATCTTTTCCTAAACATAACTAAGAAGTTTGTTGCCTAAACCTAACCAAGTCGATCTATTACTAAACCTAACTAAGTAGTTTTATTTTGAAAAGACGTGCATCACGTGTTGTTGAAAGTTGTGCTGAGCGTCACGAAAAAAAGGGAAATTCGTGTCTATGTACACGAATCAAATAGATCAAATTTAATGACTATTTCACAAACTGCTGTGAAGCTGTGTGGGAAGTTGAGATAAAAGAAGAGAGAGGGAGCGAGGAGGGTGACACTTGTACAACAGTATTTCTTCACTAAGCTCCAAAACTAAGACTTTACTCTGTTCAAGAAGAGATCAATAGTTTTCTTCCCCTCACTCTCCTCTTCCATTTCCCCATCCTCTTTCTCTCATTCCTCCTCCTTCCTTCCCTGCTATCTCTTTCTTCGATCCTCGTCCTTCCTCACTGGACCATCTGTGTTGTGACGCATGTAGAGGACAGGGGATGCAAACCAGCACTGCGCTCAGCCAATCAGGTCATTTACCAAATCTCAATTGACTGCTGCTCCAGTTTCCATGGAGAAGAAACAACCAGCAGGAGGCGAAAATCAATGATTCCCCCTTGGGCCCGGCTCGGGGCCCGCGCCGGACCTGAGATTTGACGCATAAGAGGGATAAAGCTGGAGTGCATGTTGTTGTCTCATAGCAGAAGAGAATTGTAGTGCTCAAGAAGGAGAGATTTTCTTTACTCTTGCCATGAAAAATATGAAAATTGTGTGCATGTATTGTCCAGCCTCGGCTCAGGCTGTGTGACAACATCGTCCTCTGTGGTTTGCGTGGAGCAGTGAAGTGAAGCAGGCTGCAGAGGCAACAAACTGCAGCTGCTTTCTATTCTGAGACATGAAACCAGGACAGCCAAGGAGACAGTGAACGCTCCACTAAATGCCTTCAATTCACCACCAGCATCCTCACCTGTACCTTCCACTATCATATACCAGCATACATGCACATGATAAGCAAACTATGCACATGTAAACACAAGGGGGGATGTGGCTGCCACCTGTTGGTGACTCTGCTAACGTTCACCCAGTCACCTTGCCGTTTCCCTCCGTGATGCTGCAGCAGACTCATTTATCCTCTCTGCTGCTGGCGGATGCTCTCTTTCACCCCAGCATGACTCATGCCTATTGAGCCTAATGCTGCCGAGCCTCGGCCTCAGTCCGTTCCTTGTAAAGCTCAGATGAATTACATGCAATCCAGCAGAAGAGCGGGTTTATGTGGAGATCAATAAAGGGATGAATTAACATGAAAAGGGGGGAGCTGCTTCAGGACTTTAAATGCCCTTGAATAGATAGGAGTGTAAAGATGATGCAGTGGGAAGAACAAAGGTATATAGGTCAACCTCAGGGACGTGTTAAAGAAGATGTCAAATCATTTCTCAGCAATGGAAATCATCTTCTAATGGAGTACCAAGTGCTACCAACCCAATCCTCGGAGTCTAATATTGTACTATCAGCCATATTCATGCATTTTTCCAGGGACTCTGCTGGAAATTTGGGATCTCATACACACCTGGAGGAGCAGAAGGGGGTCAAAATCTACATTTTGCAAACTTTAATCAAAAGAAAACGACTTTTAAATTATTTGGTAACCCAAATCTAAACATAATGAAGGCAATGAGGAGCAGTTGAAAGCACAAAAAAGCTCGTAAGTGGATATGATGCTCAAATCTATTTCGTATTTTTGCATTAGGCTGAACTTCAATTATCTTATTACAAAAATGAGCTCTACGTGTTATTAATAAAGCTGGTTATTATGATCACACAAATCCATTGTTTATAAAATATCATGCAATGAAATTCAATGATTTGGTTTATTATTAAATAATGCAAATCATGTGATGACTGAATAAAATACTACTACTTATCATGCAGAATGGTATTAAAGAGACAGGTAGAAGTGCTAAGCTTCACCCAGATGGACATAAATAACTCTAAGAATAAGAGATGTTGTGGAACCTGCAACAGAAAAGCCTTTATCTCATTCACGACTGTCCAGATGTTCCAATTAATGAATGCAGTGTGGAGACTGGTCCAGATGTTAATGGATTCACCCATACTTTGAGTTTTTTTATCTCACATACAAATCAGAGCTCATGCATTAGGATTCACTGGAACTTTGCACTTCTTCAACAACTCACATGGTTATATACAGGTTGCACACAAACACACACACATAAATCTACAGTTTTCACTCAGCATCCCCACTGCTGCCGCTCTTCCCTCCTGTTGCCACAGCAACGCAGCACTCGTCTCCGTGTCTCGGTGACAGCACATGCTCCCATTAAAAAACCATCCGAGAACAGCAGAGAGCCAGAGCGCGCTCACACATGCCGTCATCTACTGTATGCTCTCGCATGCAAATCAAAGCAGGATGCAGGTTTATTATCACACACACACACACACACACACACACACACACTATCCAAGTTGAACCCCTCGAGATGATGATGATGATGATGCTGATGAATAATGAATGATAATGGATTCCAGTGACTCTAATAGGCTCAACACAAAAGAAAAAGAAACACAAATTCCTATTAAAATACAAATAATGAGCAGAGAAGCTCTTTATAAAGTAATTAACACATGTGAGCAACACTTCATCTTAGTTCTCCATGCTCATTCAAGCAAAAAGAATAAGATCACACACACTCACAGACTGTTCATTCCTGAGTTCATACAGGTAGATGACATCAAATGTGTCCTTATACCTCACAGTTGCGTCCGGTGAAGCCCTGGCT
>CAKALG010036838.1:0-12771 GCA_916700815.1 Helicolenus hilgendorfi | reverse complement strand
ACGAATGGGCCCGCTTCGAGGTGGAGAGAGCACAATGGGAGGTGGAGCGGGCCGAGTTACAGGTAGAAAACACCACCACATTTTAATGTAACACACGGTATACACATATATTAAGAGGCACTACTCCTCTCTAGTAGCTCTGCTTGAGTGGTTGATTGTTCTGGTTGCTAGGCTAGCTGGTTAGCTTGTTGCTAGGCTAGCTGGTTAGCTTGTTAGCTCAGATGCTAACAGAGCTGCAGCGCCCCTCTGAACCTGCAGCTGCACGACGACTGTTTGCGACCTCTTTACTGTGACTTAAATCACTACTTGCTTGCTTACTGTCTTTAGGAGTTGGAGGACAGGCGTTAGAGTAGATTTATAGGGAAAATAAGTTTAATAAGCAACCAACTGAAAGCTATGAGTCAAGAGTACTTAGACTTTTCTGTATGCTTGTCGGTATGAGCCAAGTATATAAGACAATAATACTTAATTATACTTTTCTTAAGTATATCTCGATCAAAATTACAAGTAGGCCTATAAGCCAAGTATACGTAGACTTTTCTGTATACTTGTCAGTATGAGCCAATTATACTTAGACTTTTCTGTATACTTGTCAGTATGAGCCAAGTGTACTTAGACTTTTCTGTATACTTTTTAGTATAAGTCAAGTGTACTTACACTTTTCTGTATACTTGTCAGTATAAGCCAAGTGTACTTAGACTTTTCTGTATACTTGTCAGTGTGAGCCAAGTGTACTTAGACTTTTCTGTATACTTGTCAGTGTGAGCCAAGTGTACTTAGACTTTTCTGTATACTTGTCAGTATGAGCCAAGTATACTTAGACTTTTCTGTATACTTGTCAGTGTGAGCCAAGTGTACTTAGACTTTTCTGTATACTTGGCAGTGTGAGCCAAATATACTTAGACTTTTCTGTATGTGCAATACTACTTTTTACAATATCACTGTTCATTGCAATATTAATGTCCAACATGTGCAATATTACTTATTTTTCTGTTTGTTAGCTTACTTTACCTTTTTTATTTTACTTATCTTATTTACTCATTTTACTAAATATATCTTACTTAATTGTTATTCTATTAGGCACTGGTGCTAGAAATAGTACTTTTTTTATTTTACACACTTGAACTTGTTGTATTTTTGAGCAATCTCTGGCACAAGACTTTCCTTCGGAATTAATAAAGTTCTATCTTATCTTATCTTATCTAGCTCAAGTGTGTAACTGCCTACTTCTAGCTAAGCACCCCGCCTTGATTTTTATTGCAATTTAACTCTAAACTCAGAAAAAAATTATGGAGTGAAAGGTAGTAGTTTTCTTTAAGCGTTTTGAGCTCTTGCGAGTAGTCAGTACAGACAGACAGAGGGTCAGTTTACTACACTCAAGACACAGTAGTGGAGTCAGTATGTCTTGTTTATAAATCTTATCATAAGATAGCTGCCATGATGCTGCCACTCCTCAAGAGATATTTATGCTGTCTCATCTGTCTTTTGATAAAGGCAGCAGAGATTTTAATCCACTCTTTTTTAGTAGTATATTTGACCCTTACTTGATGGTCAAACAACTCAAATATTCATCTATTTATATAAGATATAAGACGGCAGAAGGGTTTTCCTGCAGTGAACCAGAGGGGAAACATGACACAAACTGGTAAACCTTATTTTTAGTTTATTTAACCTAGAAGATAATGTCTTTGCAAAGTTCACTGTGAAATTGTGTGTTTTGTTGTGTTTTTCAGTCCAACTAGACTGTTGACTAGGGCTGTGTATTTGCAAGAATCTGGCGATACAATCATGATCCAATAGATTAGATTCTATGTTTATATACTATGTATATATAATATACTGGAATTTTTATTCCTGTTTAAGTTCTGACCAATTTGTTGCTGCATTAAAAAGGTTTACACTTGTATTGTAATTTCTGTTAATTTTTAAGATTTTTTTTACCAAGTTGCTTGCGTACGATTTATTATTTTAATAATAGGCTAAATAACAATAAAATAAATTTAAATCCATGTATTTAATTGTTAGGTTTTGTTTTACAAAGTTAGGAAAGCAATGTTTAAGTCCAGCCTGATGTTTCCTCCTTACATATAAAAGAATGATCCCAGTCACTTCCACACAGTGAGGCATAGAGTTTATTAATTAAACACTGGTATCGGATCGGTACTCTGTATCGGCCGATACCCAAAGCCCAGGTATCGCTATCGGGACTGAAAAAGTTGGATCGGTGCATCCCTACTACTGTGCCAGTCATCTTAACATATATTTAGCAGGTGAATTGGCTGACAGGAGTTATGTTTATAATATTTTCTTTAACTAACCCTAGAAACTATCGGTCAGTACTTTAAGTGTCTATAGTAGGGAAAATGACTTTGGACACCATGCCAGACCATTCTTATCCAACATTTGAGTAGGCATCATTACAGCTCATTACTGTTTAACTTGTCTCCATACCCACTGTTTGGAAGATTTGTCTTTCCATCATTTTGACCTAGTTGCGGGGCCATAATTGTTGGATCACAGACAAGAGCCAGCACTGACTTTTTGAGGCAGCTCCATGAACAGACTGACCTCAGCTAACAAAGAGACGAGAGGGAGACACTGCATTGTTTTTAGATTGGTGACGTACCCTGCTGAGTGTAGTAGGTTTCTGACTCATCTGGGCCCGTGTGTTAAGCTTCCTGTCTGCTGTTATGAAGCAAGATTATCAGCAAAGCAGCAGCAGCAGCAACTGCGGCAAAACACAGTGAGGTTGCTAAATGGTTTATTGGGTGGTTTGTTTGTGGCGGCAAAACAGTGCGCGCTCAATTTGAGTTCTTGTTTTTATTGCACCTAAACCCAGATGTGAGGCTGGTTGATGTTTTGAACATAATTTAAACTGCAGTGTTCATTAAAATGTCTGGCTTACTTTAATCACTGTTTCACACTATCTATCTGAATAGATGCTTCAAGAATGAATTCTCTATTTTGACTGCATTTACTGTTGTCTCTCTTATGATATCTTTCTGTGCTGCACTATACTGGAGCAATAATGACGAACAAGTGTTGAAAAGCTTTGAAAAATCCACATGGGATGTAACCTTGTTGTGTCCTTGAGGGATGTGCACATATTGCAAACATATATACAGTACTATATACAGTGTTTTATCCATAGAAGGTAATGGTGGATTAACCTTAAGTGAAGGGACTGCAGTGAGGAAGAAAAAGATAGATGAACCTAAATAGACATGGATGAATAATGAAAAGCTCAAATGGCCATGCATAGAGCCTTAATGGAAGACATCGTACAGCATCTACTGTACCGTATGTTCTCTTTGGTCCACTGATCCTGCAACATGCTGCTCATATTACTCACCATCATGTCCACAAACACTTGTGTCTTAATCACAGAATCAAAACTGATTTGCATAATTAAAAGTTACATACAAGGTTTCAGATCAGAGACCATTATAAAAGTACATAAAGCGATTTCACAACCCAGTGAATATTCCCCTCCTAGGATTTATTGTTGGTTGTATAGGCCTTGAATGGAGGACAGTTGAAGCTATGTCTTACGTCGCTGTTTGGGAGGAAGTCGAACCCCGGGGCTCATAGGAATGTCGTCCAGCCAGCCTGTTAGGTCATGCTCAGAGCCGCTCCTCTCTACTGGAGCTGCACAGAAACCCTACTGTACATGCCCTTCTTCTCCTATACTGCTGGGGGTTTCTGTGTTATGCATAGGCTGCTGTCATTCATGATCAGACTCTCGTTGAGTGGTTTATTGATAATTGATTGACTCGATCAAGCTGATTTGCTTAGCTAGGGATAGGTTACAGCTCTATTCAGTCTCTAGTATGTTATCTTGGTAATGAAAGTGGTTACAGATGCAACTAATGATTATTTCATTATCAGTTAATCAATTAATTCTTCATTCTTTAAATCAGTGATTCTCAAAGTGGGGTCTGGGGAACCCCAGGGGTCCGTGGCACTCTTCCACTCTTCTTGTTGTATTCTGTTGTCCAAGTGATTTCAAGCTAATTGCATTTAAAGAACATAATTCGTTTTTGCTTTACACGTCTGCAGAGATTTATGATGTTATATACAGTATAACAGTGGAAGACAGTCCATTGTATTGAACTGAAATTGTATTATTTTACAAGTGATTTTGCGTACCTTTGCCATTTTGTAACACACAGCATGTCTACCTGAAAAATATTCTTATACACTACTGTTCAAAAGTTTGGAATCTCCTGCTACAAAAGCAGCTTGATTCGGTACAGTCAGATTGCTTAGAGGATTACTCTATATTTTTGACGCGTCTTTCATGCTTTTAGGTTGTAGAGAGTGTTCTTTACAAATAGATTATTTTGTAAGAAGGGTTTACAAAAAGTCATGTTTTGTACATGGAGAATAAAACGCTGTACAATGGTTCAACCAGACAAAGATCCGTCTGATCAACAGTTCAATAAGAATAGTAGAAGACACCAGTCATTGGTAAAAAAAACCTGAAAGCTTAGCATCAAAATGTTTGAAGATTTAAACAGGAACAGTTTGCTGTGTACAAAAATGTCTTTTATATCACGAAAATAGCTCACTGAAATGTGTTTCTGAAAACATTTTATGTGAGAAATAAGCCACGAAGTTGCTGAATCTGTCTTTATTTTAGATCGACAACACTTAGTTTAAAAGTTTCTCAGGAGTGTCCAGAGGCAGCGAGTCGTGCCGGACGCCCCTGATTTGCACAAAGTAGCCTAAACCTCAACTTTACGCAAATAAGGAGCGGGCGACGTGACAGTCCGTCTCTTGAATCGCGCCGCCACGCTACCAGAATGCATTGCCCGGCTGCTAACATAGACAATGAATGGGAAGCGTGGAAAGGACGGAGCCTGTGGACATGTAATCTAGGGTTTGCACTTATTGGAATTGGATCAGAGAATATCAGCTGAACATACTTTGGCTGACACAGTTTAGACCTATATTCAAGTTAACCACTGAGTAGACTGCAGAGGGCCCAAAGAAAAACAACTTCCGAGAATATTTAGAGCCCAATTGCACCATTGTGGTTCAATAATGATTGAGGGTCACTTACGCTTTTCTGGACTGGAAAACAAATTAAAAATCGAAGGGTACAAAAATGGTTACAACAGTATTCTCCACCATGGGGACAGCGACTAAATGGGGGTTTGAATCATTTAATTCTTCTTCCTTTCGGGCCAAATAATACGTTTGGTGTCTGAATTATACTGTTTTTTCTCTGTTAAAATAGCCATTATTGAAGGACGAGAAGAAAAACATCAATATGACAGCTGATTACAAACTTCTGAACGGTTGTGTGTATTGTGATATTGATTTGATTGATATCCCCCGGCCGTACTGATTAGCACAGATCTTTTCCAGGCCGGATGACTGAGGTTGAGTCGAGTTACGCCCTGTACAGGCCAACCAGTGTGCTTCATCAGCCCTCTAGTTATGGGGAAATCCCTGCTCCATAGGGTTGCCAGAAGTATCCGTCAGCAGCCATAATTTGACACCAGGAGAAGGTTGAAGGTGACTCAGGGTGTAAGGTGGCTCTGTGTGGGTGCAGACTGAAACGTGGACCCGCTTATCGTCTCCGGATAGAAGCGTCTTGTATTTCTAAAGGAAAGGCTTTCAACATGAGCAAGATTATTTTGTTATTCAGTTACTTATCTTCATGACTGCAGTGGAGCAGCCTAGAATTAGCCTGCCTCAGTTAGATGACTTATTACTGTGATCTTGTGTTTACTTTTGCTAATGACAAAGCCTGAGGCGTATTTAGCTCAATGGTGCGGCAATCAGAAGGACCGAACCAATGCACAAACATACACATGCACGTACCACGGCATTCAGAAATGGGTGTCACCGTCATTCCTCAGTCGATACTACGTCCACCCCCATGCTGCAGTTATTTTTGTTTGCCCTCCCAGTGTGCGCCTCAGAGTGGGAAAGTACAAAAAAAGTACATGCTTCCTCACCAAGAATATATAGTTTTCTCAATGTTATTGCTCTCAGATAATGACATAGAAACTTTAGGCTCCACAAATGTTAAGAAAATACCCGTTCACATAGAAGCTAATGCTACACAACTGCTCACACATAACCAGGCTGTAGACCACAAGGATCTCCATCCTCATTTAAGACAGGCCAAAGTAATATTCACCAGAAGCACCACAAAGACAGTCATTGCAGTGTATATGACTTAGTCACTGTACAGACACTAGTGAGTAGTTTAACAGGGTTTGTGTTTTTCCTGTGACAGAGCCTGAAGGGATCCTTGTTTATTGAGCAAAGCCTGGTCCTCGGAGCTTTACGCTACTGTCCCTGTTGGACTCACACCAGAGCCTTTCTCTAGTATGCTGTAGAGCTGGCTGTTAATTCCCCTCTCCTTCCTCCATTCACACTTACAGACTTCATCTGTCTACGTGGGTGTGCGGGACAGCTGCCTGGTTGTGTCACAAGGTTGCCTGCCTCCCCCCCAGTTTTACTGTAAAACTGAGGTCGCCAGTCTGTCAGAGTTGTAAATTGGTTTACTCACCAGATCAAATTGCTGTTGTGGTGACGATGTTGTTTTTGTTTAAAGGCACGACAATGTTTTCCTGCTTTAAAGTAAGTGGCATCTACGTCTACATGTAGATTTTAAGTGAATCGTGCAACTTGGTTCTTATCTGCGCATATGACTGGATTTTTATTTATTTATTTCATATTTTTTATATTTACATTAGGGTTGTCAACTGATTAAAATGTTTAATCATGATTATTTGCAAATTAATCACACAATTTTTTATCTGTTCAAAATGTACCCTTAAACGGAGATTTGTCAAGTATTTAATTTTCTTCTCAACATGGGAGTGTGAAAACATGCTTTATGGAAATGCATGTATATAATTATTACTAGAACTCAATTACCAACACAAAGCAATAACACATATTGTCCAGAAACCCTCACAGGTACTGCATTTAGCATAAAAAATATGCTCAAATCACAACATGTCAAACTCAAGCCCAACAGGATTTGCTCTGCAGTGCATATTTACTCTGTAGATTGTGAAGCTATTGTAAATGTTCTTTTCAACATGGTCCTGCCGCGAGTCGACCACACCTTACAGTCACACCACCTATTTGTCAGAGAAAATGCTGATGTTGAAAAATTTAGCTCTTTGCCTGCATAGAGTATGTGAGCGTGTGTGCACGTGGGCCTTATGTAATATTAATGCAGCAACATGGGATGCAGCACCCTTGTCCTCAAGAAGCCCAAAGTGCTGCCTTTGTTTGCACCCCCTTAAGGTAGCACTGCAGTGTCAACTTGACGGCAAAGTGTAAAATGAAGCTCAAGTGGAAACTCGTGTTGAGATGAAAAAATAACATATCTGTGTCTCTGTGAAGCCGTTTAGGAAAAAAAGATAAGATGTGTTTCTGACTGTGAGCAATCTCTGGCACGTGTAAGGCTTTTCTTTTGTTTCATGGGTGTTGTACAAGAGGTGAAAAAGCACAGTTTGGCTCATTCCAGATGACTGAGCAGAAATCTTTATTAAATCAGCTCGCTGTCTCACCCTGACCCTCAGAGCGATGCCCGTGGACATGAGCGGGGTGGATCGATGTGCAGTGTCTGCGTTTGAAGTGGTGAGCTGCAGCTATGATCACATGTCCTCAGTATAGTATAACGTAACTCTAAAATGGGTTAAAGCGGTGGATTAAGCTAAGCAGTTTGTTTGATACCTGACAGTTAGTCGGATGGTTGTGTAATACGTGTACATTAGGGCTGTCCCGAATAATATTTTTTGGCTTCGAAGCTTTGGTGAGAAATATTCAAAGGTATTCAAAGCTTCGGGACAGTGCTGCTGCTGTACTACTGTACACACACACACACACACACACACACACTTCTACAAACAGCGATATCCGTCTGAGAATAACTAGTAATAATTAATGTTGAATATGAATAATGTTGTGTTATTAATAATATACATTATTATTACATACATCGATATAAAAAACAAAGCATTCAAAAATTTGGAGGTCGATTACCATGTCAACGGTTGAAGCTTTGAAGCATTCGGGTCAGCCCTAGGGTACATGGACAGCGGTTGTGGAGAGACGACCAGTTTTAGTGCTGAGACTAAAATGACTCTCTCCCTGTTGAGCAAAGTAGGAGGTGAAGAGACAGCTGGATGTGAAACTGGAGTTAGTTGTTACTGAAGCTGCTTTAGGAAGGTCAAAGTATAATCCACCTGAACCTTAACTTTAGAAATCAGTCACGATAGTCAAAACTCAGTTTATCGCCAAATCAGTATTCGAATGCTTCGTTTTATTATTTTTAATATAGGTATGTAATAATAATGTACAAATCCCCAAATAGCCCATGAAATAAAGAATAATCCCATATTATTCATATTCAACATTAATTATTATTAGTATTAGTAGAGACGGCTTCACTCTGTATTTCTAGCTTTCTAGCTTTGAAGTATGTGTGAAGCTACCTTTGAATACCTTAATTCAATTATTAAAGTAAAGTATTTAAGGGACAAATCAATCACACCAATCGATAAAAATAAAATTGGACATGGGCAGTCTATACAACAATAATAACACATTTAGGAAACCATACGTTTTCATTTGGATTCACACTTATAAAGATCGTGAATTTTCTGACCACATACGGAAGCCGTTTAAAATAAATATTTCTTTGTTTTAAGGTTATTTTTAGGGATTTTATTGTCTTTTTATTAGAGCAGCTGGAGAAACACAGGAAAGGGGGGCGAGAGAGGAGATAACTTGAAGCAAAGGGCCGCGGGGTCACCCCTAAAATACATACTTCTGAGTAAATATAATCTTTAAGGTAATGAGTACATACATGTATCAGCAGTTGGACATTTTATTGTAAGTGGCCATAAATATTCCAGAGTTAACCTACTTGAAGTGAGCTGTTTTAGTCATAAAGAGGTCATGTTGATCTGTGGAGGTGAACAAATATAAAACACACTGCTGTAGCCATGTCACAGTAGTCTCCAGCACCTCTGCCTTGCTTCAGTTGTTTTTCTCTTGCTACTAGTGTAATGGCATGTGTGGAATGTACTTGGCTAGTCATCAGGTCGGCCATCATGGTGCTCATTGGTTTGCGGTAACTGTGAGAGTAAATCCGGTATTCACTGAAAGAAAGGTTGTTTGCATTGTAAATGTGGGATTTACATCAGCCGCTTTCCCTTCTTCAGCTCCGACCGCGGCCGAAGGGCCAGCATGTGTGACCATTTTGTTATTTTGTAGGCCCTGAGGTTAAATGACTATCCACTGCATTTCTTTTACAAATGGAGTGAGCTCAGTCTTGCCGCTGAGACGTACTGGACTTATCACAGTGTTCACTCTGTCTAGATTAAATGGCCTCATTGTGTTATAGATGTCTTTGGCGATGACGCAGAACAAGTCTGGAAGAAAACTTGTCTGGAATCTCAGAATAATAAGAGGCGACATCGTTTATAGTCATCATAGGTTCATCAACTGAAAATGAAGCTGAAAAGAAGATATATCATTTGGTGGAATTGTTTGTAGGCTATACACGTTAACTTTGTCAATGTCAGGTCAGTGTGAGGACTCTAAAAATTAAGAAATAAAACAGTATTCCTGCTCAGGTTTAATTTGGCAGTGCAACAACCAGATTACACTAACTTAACTCAACCTACATAGCGCTGAAAGGGGACGCAAATTTACCATTATCAAAAAGAGCTGAATCATATCTTTGGAAGTCTGTTTGTTTGTGCAGTTTTACGTTTTTGCAAATTGTGATCAAGTAGGACTGGAAGCTGCTGTCAGTCCATTTTTCCTCGTTTTACTGATTTAGTTAAGAGTAGAAAAATGACACCCAAACTAGGAGTGACTTTATGCCAAAGCAGAAGGAATTGTGACCAACTTTCTTACCTTAGTTTACCAGAAATTTAGCCAGTGGCTGGTGTTTATTTTCCTCTCTCCTCTGCCTCCTTTTCCTGTCTGTGAAAAGCCCTGCGCTCTAGATGGATGTCCCGTTCTCCATGTCTCTCACTCAGACAGACTAAGGAGCCCTTATCCAGCAGCCCAATAATGCAGGCAGTGTGAGGCCGGGAATTAAATGCTTCCTGTGTCTCTTTATGGCCCGAGTTGACTCGTTGCATTCCTCCCAAGGTTAATGTTTGATGGAGGAGAGATTCACAGAGCGGCAGTCTTCTCTGTCTCTGGCACCGCAGGACGCCAGGGGTTCCTGGGCCAGCGCTTCATCTGGATAAGAAGTCAATGGTTGCTCGCTAATATGTCAATCAATGCAGATGTACAGTTTCATCTTAGGGCTGCACAATTAATCGAATATTAATCGCGATCACGATTTTGGCTTCCCACAATTAAATGAAGATGATTGGAGGTGGGTACGTAATGTAATCGATGTATGCCCAAACACCGGTAACACCGAATACCTAATATTGTTGTCTAAAAAAAAATCAAGCA
This sequence comes from Helicolenus hilgendorfi, assembly GCA_916700815.1. Lineage (NCBI taxonomy): Eukaryota > Metazoa > Chordata > Actinopteri > Perciformes > Sebastidae > Helicolenus > Helicolenus hilgendorfi. The sequence continues at coordinate 2,313 of CAKALG010036838.1, read as the reverse complement.
CTTTCTAAATTAACAGCCAGCCACCAGGGGGGATTGAGATGTCAATTTGGGGAGCTGTCATGCCGCTGCACGTGTGCTCAACAACTTTTCTGAATGTTGCAGCTGCAGTCCGGTGTAGAAGATTAATATACTGTAGAGCAGATGGGAAAAAAAATGCACTTAATTCAGGTGAAGGAGAACCTTATTTTAAGTCCAAATTTGATGCAAATATCTGATAATAAGCAGGAATGTAGCACAGTGGGAAAGTGACAGCAGTGCTCTGTTTATTTAATTTTGGGTAAAAAGTAGGACTGTCAAAGTTAACCCGATAATAATGCGTTAACATAAAAATTCATTTTAACGCCACTAATTTCTTTAACGCATTAACGCAGCTTGTGATTTTTAGGTTGTAGCAAGCTCAGTTATCAGGCTAGACCATGTCATACTAGCTTGTCATGAAAGAGGCTTGCTCGCTAAAAAAAGAAAAAACTGACGTGGCCATTTTCAAAGGGGGCCCTTGACCTCTGACCCCAAGATATGTGAGTGAAAATGGGTTCTATGGGTACCCACGAGTCTCCCCTTTACAGACATGCCCACTTTATGATAATCACATGCAGTCTGGGGCAAGTCATAGTCAATTTGTTGCCATGCTTTAGCTCTCGTCGTTGAAATAAGTGAGATGTTTTGAAGAAATCATGGCACTTTTTTATTGTTAATTTATTGGGGTTTTCTGCTCAGCGTTATCGACCAGACATATCGACTGTGTTCAGCTGGACATCAAGAGACATTTAATGGAAAATCGCTCTGTAATTAGCCTAATGAGGTATTTGTAGTTTCTACAGCCTAGTTGCATGTGATACACTTTCAATGTCCCGAGGCAGTCGTCCTCACTGATATTTGGACTAGAGCCACTTTAGCCAGAGTTAGTTATTTTGGGAGCCTCACAGTCTGGCCCAGTCCAAACAGTGATAATTTTCCATATGCAATATTTTCCTAATGCCTTATTTGTGCCTCTTTATGTGCCTCGTCTCCCATCGTCCAACGGGATCCCTGCTATATTGAATGTAAGCAAGTTGTTTATCACTTTCTTCCTCCTGTCATATCTGAAATTATTTTTTACTCCACATACAAATCCATATTATTCATTAGGTAAAAAAATGAATGGCTTACACACTCTTATATGACCACTGGAGCTGGTATTTTCTCTATTCATCGTCTTCCCTGCTCCATGTTACTGTAACCAAGCTTATAAATGCACCTTTTCGTGAAGTTTAACCTTTTTTTGGAGCAACCTTTCTCTCTTGCTTTGGCTTTTCATCCTCAATGATACTGGCTCAGAGATGCGTAAAGTCAGATGCATACTAAACGTTGTTAACATTGTCAATCCTAAATGCATTAGTATAGATCCAGCTGAGGGTGAACGCACATAAAACAGAGTGAGTAAGACACTGGAGACTGTGTAGACGTAATAGGTAGAGTAATGGAAGTGCTGTACTGACCCACCTCTCAAGAGCATCACTTGTTTGCTGGTGCTGTTTACACTGTCAAACTGAGAACCAGTCCCAAAATCTTAAGAGCACTGTAGCAGGCAGGTTGTTATGAGTTCCTCTGCGGAGAACTCAGGATGGTAAGAAATGCTGTTAATACGCGGCAGATTGAAGTGCCGTCATGACTCATTATTGCAGGCAGCAGCAGCGGCGCTGCTTGCTATCCGTGTGAAACTGTGATCCAGCCCACTCAAACTCGCACCATCCTCTGCATGTAGAGTGACATCCAGCAAATCAAGTCAATATTCATTCCCTTTAAGAAGTTATCGTGAGGATTTCAGAATATGAATCATTCCCAATTCTCTTTTTGAAGTTAGACAGGTGAAGTCTGGCTTTTGGTGCTTTTTTCTACCATCGTGCTGCTGCCGCTCTTATGTGCTAGTTGTTTATCAGATTTTGTTTGCCATTTGTGTTAAACCAAATTTAAGTTTTAAACCTTGCACTCCTTTTATTCTGTTATCTTCTAACTGCAGAGGGGCACTTGGATCTACCTCTTATGCTCATGGTCTTGCTGGTGATTTTAAACAACTGAGATGGACTTTAAAGGAGAGTCTAATTTTTGGTGAAGAGGCAAAATGGAAGCAACAGCATACTGATCCACTTTTCTGTAAACAGCGCAGCCTCTAGAGTTGTCTGGTAGTTTTCACCTTGCGGTTACCCCTAACATACTGGACAGACTGTGTGAACATATTTAGTTGTGTTTGGTTTCTGTCTGCTGCTCAGACTATATGTAGTGGAAGGGACAAATTAAGGATTTAAGGATGTAATTATATTTTTATATATATAT
>CAKALG010036837.1:0-14261 GCA_916700815.1 Helicolenus hilgendorfi | reverse complement strand
CACACGCGAGCGCGCATATGCGAACGCGCATGTGTGCCGACCCACTACACTTGTACGCTGTAAAAAGTTACAAATAGTCCCTTTAAGTCAGAACAACTCAAAATTTGAAACGTTTTGTCAACAGTTACAAATTATTTTGCAGCACTTTCACCATTTAAATAAATGATTTGCTGTACACGATGTCAAGTGTTTCTAAATTCTTTCTCCACCATAGAGGAATTGAATCGTGTTTTCAGGGATGCATGAAGCTGGGGGTGGGAGGAGAACAATATCAAGAGATACGGTTGGGGTAGTAGTGCCGGCAAGAACTTCAATCTACTTTCACCTCTGCATGTGAGGGTATTGAAAGGCTCAGTTCAAATTCAAATTATTATCTGTAGCCTATACACTACCTGCCCCAACAGACACGGTTAGCGACTAGCTGGTGAACATAGTGGAGCATTTAGCAGCTAAAGAGCCGGATATGTCTCCTCAAGAATTGCTGGAGACCTTTAGACCTTAACAGAGCTAAAAGGAAAGTAAAGTGGATTTACATCCCCCAGGTGGTCAGAAACACAACTTTGACTGAATGCTAATGTTGCTCTGTGTCTGCAGGAGATACAATTATCCAACTGTGTGCAAACACATTTTTCTTTAACAACGTTGTAAGGTGTGAATATGTCAAAGTTGTGTTTACAGCTTGTTCCGCTGCTCCCAAATGCTCAAAAACATCAATTAATATCGCCATAAGTAACAGAAACAAGTATTAGAGTAAAATGTACTAAATGCGAGATTGGGAACATTTCTATTGCCTCCACATGGCTCTCAACTGAGAGCTCACATGCACTAACATGGCACACACGGCCAGCCCGGCGATGTCAACAAAGCATGGAGAAGCTCTGATTACAACACACACAGAGGGAGAGTGACTTCATTTTCTGCTCAGGTAGTAATTACTCCTCTATATCTTTACATAGCTAATAGTTGTTTGCTGCTATATTAATGCTCTGGAGCTCTCTGCTTTGTCATATTGTTGCTGCTGTCAAGTAAAAACCTTGTCTCTCATCTCACCTGAAAATGTATTTTTTATCATATTTGTTGCGAATTAATGTAATTTAAATTGTGAAGTAAGAATTACAATTAAATGATGAACAAATAACTTTCGTGACATGTTGTCCAATGAGCAAAAAATTAAATTATGCTAAACATCCCGTAGATCAACAAACAGCTTAAATGTAGCATACAGTAATAAAAGTAGAAAGGATATGTAATGGCAACACAAAAATATTTTAAATAAATATTGCAAAATTGCTAATAATGTGACATATCAAGAGTTGCTCCATGACATCTCCATCCAATTTTTCATAAAACCATGCCTTCAGTATAAAGGTTGTGGGATGATCTTTCTGACTGGCCAATGCAAATCTTAATCCGACACAAGTGTGAAATCCCTTTAGAAGTCGCTGAAGTTCACCAGGCAGTTTACTGCTTTCATGCTGTATGCAATAACCATGTGACAGCATGAGCGGCATTAGAATAATCCTCTGCTGAATCCACCAATTCAAGACAGATGTGAAAAAGAAAAATGCATCTCATTAAGGGGAAATTTCAGGGGAAATAACACAGAAAATCAGAGAAGAAACATGTTCTGCATCGATGTGTTCAGGTATGTCACATGCTGATATTTCTTGGCAACAATCATGTTTTTAAATGAAATCTCCGAGCATAACCCAAATATGAAAATCAAAAATGAAGTGGACTTTTGGGAATGACTACACAGCTCTGAGACGGGGTGTCTGTCTGGAGATTACAGGTGCTCTATCTGCACTGTACAGTATTATGCAATATTTCACAGACTCCCAGCGGATTTCATTATGGACTGAAAAAAAAGGCAAAGAGGCAGGAAGTGTCAAGAATAAACTTTGAGATTTAGATGCCCAAAAGCCATCTCAGTTTGAGACTCTAAATAAATGCACTTTCCCTTGATAACACAGAGCTGTTTGCTTCTCAGGTCTAACAAAGTGAAGCAGCCGCGCAGTCAGTGGAGTGACAGCGAAGATAAAATGGGTTCTTTGGGGGCTGGAATAGAAAAGCACTGTAAACTCGGAGGCAGCCTGCCAGTGTTTTCTGATAGTAGCTGAAAAAAACCCAGCCTAAGTGGTATTCACAGACTCTCGTCTAAAAGAAGCTCATCCAGGTTGTGGAAGGATCATATCCGTTTGGTGCCTGGCTCAGTCAAATCCTCAGCTGCAGATCTGCACTGAGAGGACGGAGTAAAGTCAAGGGCCAGACCTCAGAGCACAGATCTGTTTATCGCAGCTCTGTCAAACCATCTAGGCAAAGTCTCAATCTAGATTTTTTTGTGGGGGGGGGAATTGCCATTATTCACCCGGTTCAACTGTTATCATCTCATTAAATGTGCGTTATCAGTCGTATAAACCTCACACATGTGGTTCATTAGGGGCCTACTACACCTACTACGCTGTAAAAGTGAAAGCCAAACTTAAAAGCAACACATTCTAACACGTCAAACTGAATGAAATATTACGTTTTGAACACAAACCAAAGAGCTTGTTTAAGTTTAGCCAACAAAACTGCAACTTCTTTCAACCCAGTCTCAGTCCCAACGCGACAAATACCGCCGATTAGGCAGCGCCCTCGGCATCGGAAACCAACGCACGATGGCCCCCTTTAGCGGCAGTATGTGACGAAGCAGGATTTCAACTAAATCCAATGTAAACCCACCCGTGGCATTATCTGAGTGAGTTATCTATGTGGTTGTGTTGCCTAAACCTAACTTGCATGCATGTAACGAGCGTATATTGACACGCCATCCCTGGTCCGTCCAAAAGTAACACAAGAGGGTGCCACATGCGTCGGTCTCCGAAGACTGGGGCACTGATCAAGTGGCGGTATTTGATGAGTTGGGGGTGAGAATGTGTTGCTTCTTTAGGTTTAGGCAACAAAACCACTAAAACGTCTTCTTTTATTCCTTCTGATCGCCCATGTGAATAGATGATAAAACCTACTACTGGGTGTAGCTGGCCCTTTCTGACCCACATCTATGAGGCTTATAACCACTGATAACGTCCCATTTTGGTAAGGGGTAATGTTCAGCTTATCCCGCTTATTACACAGCTACTTACTTCAGAAATCAATAATTTGACACAAAAATGGTCCGCCAGAGTCCGACATCAAAATTGCGTCCATAGCAACGGTCTGTTATACATAGCAACGGTCTGCTATAGAGAAATAACAGACCGTAGAACGCCGTGATTGAACATTGACCAGAATCGAGTATTCAACAAACCTATGTAATAACAACCAGGTAACAGTGTAATCGACTGTATTATATGGTTCAACAACTAAGAGGCACCAAGAAAGTGACACACAAAATTAATGGTGAAAATGGAGGTTTATTCAAATAACTTCTCTAGATGAAACCTCACAATGAGAGTCACTGAAAAAAGAAAGGTGGACGTCAAAGAGTTCTTCGCAACCTCTTATTTAGTGACAAAATCACAAATAACCTCCCCCTCTCTCTCTTTCTGTGTGCCTCTCTTTCACTAAGTCACTCAAATGGTCACACACCCACTCACACACTTGCACTCACACACACACAAACTCACTCACCAGTGCAGTGCTGTCAGCAAAGTCTCCTGACAGTCTATCACGGCTGTGGAAACAGCTCAAGTGTTATGTACGAGAAAAAAACGCTAGCAAAAACAAGCATGAGAATCTGGACGCTGCACACACACAGAGCACCGCCGCCACACAACGCCGTCCAAGATTCATCCTGCTCTCATTGTCGGGCACTTGCTGCGGCCAAGGCTGTCCACAAAAATGCCTTTGCTGCATCGTTGGATTGTGAGGAGCAGCAATTAATTCGAGACAATTACCCTGTTCTTCATATTGCAAAACAGGAAGCAGAATTCCCCTTTGTCTTCCTTCAGGATCAGTGTTACAACATTTTAAGCTGCTGCGCTGAATGTGGTACTGGAAAGCTGAAGAAGAGGAGTGTGTAAGGATGCTGGGTGGTGTGTTTAAGCTTACTGAAGAGAGGTCTGAATAATCGGAGTAGCTTGGCTTTTCACATCTTACTCTTTTCAATGACACGTTACCTAGCTATAATAGAGTAAAACAAATCTAATGTTGATACAGATACTGCTACCGTGGCCACAAGTCCTGTCTGATCATCTGTTTCTATGGTGACCACCATCAAGTGGTAAAGTGTAGAGAAATCCACAAGCATCCAGTGACCTGTTTTTCACAGTTTGACTCTTTCAAAGATGGAAATAAGTCCCCTCCCACCGTTAAATACTGTTTTCCTGTGTGATCCATTTGTGAAGGTGGCCTCCAGTCGTGTGCAGCTCTGATGTTTATTCCACGCATTCAGTACTGGCTGAGCAATGAGAACAAGGAGGAAGCTGGTGGAGGGAAAAAGGCAGGGGAAGTGCACTGCTGTGGGGGAGGGGAGGAGAGCCTGGATGCTGAGGCGATTGCTTGAGTGTGGAGGCTGTTGGAAAGGGAAGGAAAGGAAGGGAATAGGAGCCGGGGCTGCCAACCATCTCCGCACAAGGTGGGGTGTCAGGCAGGCTAGAGGAACATATGGCTGCAGGCCATTAACACAGCCAGGAGAGCACATATTACCAAGTGAAGGCAATCTCTACACTGCCGTAAAGGGAACCAGTTGAGCAAAACGGCAATTGATGGATTTCCTTTAGGCCAAAGCACCACTATTGGCCATATAGGAAAAATCACACTGGGGAGTCGTCCAAATGGGGCTATGAATGACTTTCTCCTCATTACGTATTGAGTGCAGAAATGATCAGAAACCCATTTTCTTTCCATTAAACAGACTGAATGAGTGAGAGCTGTAATCTCATATTGATCTCAGCTATTAAATCTACTTAAGTCATGAAGAGGAGTTATAGCTGAAAGTGGGCACACAAAAGAGGGCTTTTTAAGCCTTAAGAGATGTCAGACTTAGGTGGTGCTAACGGGCTGGTAAGAAAGCATCCCTATTGTTTTTTTTCAAGTTTTGTCACTTGAGCTTGAGAGCAGATTATTCCGGTAAACTCGAGCATGTCTGAGTGACAAAAACAGACAGAGAAGAGTCCCAGAGGAGGCAAAGCTTAAGAACAACATGTTCATGTGGCTCTGTGTTTAGGCCGCAGGATTGATTCACCTGCACTTCAGGGATGGCCGCAGCCCAACCAATCAATCCTGCCGGTGACCAACACTGCGAGTGCATCCCTTCCAACCTTCCCTGACCTCTTAGACAACTGGAGCCACAATATTATCTCCGTTATGGCCTTGTAACACTATGCCTCAAGCGTCTATCCTCCAGTTAGACAGGGGTTAATATCGAGGTCTACAGTTTGTGCTGTTAATTATCAAAAACAGCACGCCGCACACACGTCTTCTGAGACCTGGTCAATTATATATGACTCTTCCCCGCGTGGCGAGAAGACCGAGGCATTGTTGGTGGTGAATGTATCGCTGGTGCTTTCGTCACAAACAGTTCATCCCAGGACTGCCACCACACCTCCTCTGCCAGTGATTTATTGCTGCCCAACGCGGACTTGACAAATCCCTAAAGACACAATTACCTTGCTCCCCCTTGGGAAGCCAGCACAGTTCATCTAAAAGCGATAATGAATCCAGGATGTCATCGCCGGTTCGCTGTAATGCCCATTATGTGGAGTTCATCCCCAGTGCATTGACTGTATGTACAGTAGACATAAGAGAAGAACCGTTCCTAGAATACTCTTGTTTGTTTATCTAAAAGTAGCAAGGCTCTTTTTTATTCGATACAGCATGCAAGCTAAAAACAGGCTGCCCTTGTGTAGAGCATCATGAGTCGTTCAACAGATGCCAATATACTGTACAAAGGGTGGACAAGATATCATGAACACCTATATAATGTAATCAAATCCAACAGCCTTGCAACAAATCTTTTGTGAATCTTATAAACCAGTTAATTTATAACCTTTGTGAGGTGTTGACTCGTGTCTATGGTGATTTCGAGATGTAATTGTTGTTGTTGTTGTTGTGAATGAACCAAATTATGTAACCCCAATGTAGTGTATATGCAGTATACTGTACAGTCTTCTACAATCCAGTACAGCAAAACCATAATGGACACTAAAATGGACCACACGTTCTCATTCCAACTTGGTACATACTGACGCTTTGTCAGACCCCTCGGCGTCACTTTTTCCGTTGCACTAAACACGTGCTTAACGACCCCTCAGCGTCACTTTATGGTTACAGTAAACACGTGCTTAATGTTGTGAATTCAACAAAAACACTTGCTTAGGTTTAAGCAACAAAACCACTTGGATCATTTTAGGAAAAAAACAACATGGTTGGGCTTAAATGTTTTACAGAGAAAATTTGACTTGACGTTGTGAACACGGGAAATGAACGAACAGCTGATTGTAAAGTGAAAGTGACATGTGTACAAACAGCCAGTTCTCATTCGCGGGGCATCAAATACCGAAGCTTTGTCACAGCCGTCAGTGTGTGATACCAACGCACAAGAGAAAGTGCAACTGCGAGTGTGGTGACATAGTTTAAAGATTGAAAAGACACACAGGTCCAACAAACACAGGGCTTTCATCTGGGAGACTGCTGTTTGTGTCCCGTGCATTAAGTTTTACTTTCACATTATAATGTTCAGTTTCATTTTCACTTTACAAACGTAGTTTTAAGCCCAACCATGTAGTTTTTTTCCTAAACCTAACTATAGTGGTTTTGTTGGTTAAACCTTAGGGGATGGCACGGGCGGTATGTGACGAGTTGGGATGAGAACGTGTTGGTAAAAACCCAGTGGTGGAAGATACTTTGCCCAAATAAAAGTACCACAATGTAAAAAATACTGCATTACAAGAAAAAGTTCTGCACTTCAGACATCCTGTACTTTACTAGGAAGATTACCAGGGAAGTATATTAGTATATTATTGTATTCAGGTACAGAATTATGTATCACTACACCTCTTTGTGACTGATGCTGAAATATTCACGGCAGATAGCTGAACAATGTGTTGCTGATTAAGTCGAATAAAGCAAAAGTATGAAAAACATTTTAACAAGAGCGCTGTAAGGTGTGCAACACGCAGCTTATCGCTACACAGGTGGAGCCTCTTTTCTCCTGAGTTCTCTGCCTGAGCGCATTAGATTTAATTGGAAACTCCTGCTCTCACCTGATCTGCTGCGTTAGCTTCCCCACTGAACGCACTTTAACCCTTTGACCTGCGGGGCTGCGACGGGGAGCTCGACACCAGGAAGACACGACGTGCTCTCGGTGTAATGACTCAGAAGGAATTATGGTCAGTTTCTCCAGAGGACGCCACAGTCTCGGCTCATATCCGGGGTTCACTTTGCGCCGGTGTTTATAAGCTCTGGAGCTCCTGACGTCAGGCGACCCCCAGACCTCCGGGGCTACGACCTCTTATACTCATATGATTGAAACTATTAGGCCTGCGGCGCACCAGAAAGCTCTCCATTTTCATTTCAATTACTGGTGCTGATGATAAAACACAGATCGGGCCATGACATTGGCTGCTCTGCTAATCAGTGGCAATAGATGTTTCCAATTAATTATGCTTGCTGGCTTTACTACTAGACAGAGTCTGCATCAAAGCAATTATTACTCTTAATTTCATTCTAAATATACACTTCATGTGTATGTGTTGCGCAACAGTAACTTAATTTAAGCTGTGATGATTATTATATGACAAAAGGTCGGGTAATTGCTTTTTTATTTACCTGAACTGAGTCTCTTTAATGCCTTCTTTATTAATAATTAACATATTTGATCATATATCCATCTAGATCCATCAATGCACACACATTCAAATTATAGTATTGTCTGTTTTCCTAAAATAATAATACACAAGTGTAAACTTCATTTAAAAGATACAGTTGCACAATTTCAAATATTGAGCACACAGGTAGGCGATTCATTATTCAAAGCTGTTCTCTCCACTCACATATTGCATTTATGCTCACATGAATAAACATAACCAGTTGATCCAGTCTATATGCAACTAACCCCCTACCACCCACTCTCGTTTTAAAATGAGCAGATAGCTGGGATATTCTATTTTTTATTCTATAACAGTGAATCACAGGGAAGCCTTGTAGCGGTATGAAAAAGAGGGGGCCGACAGAAATCTTTCAAAACAATCAACAAAACCAACGCGAGACTTCATCGAAGAGAAGACGGAGCGTTTTTGATGTTTTCGCCGTCATTTGCCGCATAAACAAATCAAGAGACGAGGTGTGACGCTGCGTTTCGTGCACGTCACACATTCTGTGGAAAATCATTTACAAACACGCCGATTATTACTCAGTTCGGTAAGCATAGAGTACAAATGGTCTGTGTCACCAAAAGAGTGAAATAAAGTCTAACTGAAAAGTCTCTGAGCAAACAAATACAACATGTAAATGAACACCGAGACAGCAGAGTTTATCATGAAGTAAACTTCCTTGTCAACTTTGCTAAAAAAACATGTCTAAATATGACTTATTTGCAAGATTTTATGCATTTCACGGCAAGTGTGATAATCACGCTGCACACATTTGCATGAAAGTCACATCACTTTGAAAAGAAAAGAGGTTTATGTTGATGATACAGTTTACGCTCATGAATTATTGCTTTTCGTAGCTGATGAGTGAATTTAAAAACACTTTGCAGAGCTTGCAAAGATCTGCGACCATGTTACACCCAAAAAACTATAGAAAATATCAGGGATAGACTATAATGTGCTGACAGTCTGTTGAGTGAGTGAGTTACACGTGAAATAAATCATCAGCTTGTTTACTATTTCTCTAATCTGAAAACTGCCCGGTTGTATGAATTATATAAATACACATGAGATCTCCAGCATACAGGAGCTACAGCATTCAGATAGGCGTGTCGGGGTGTAACTGCATCATGTACAAATCCAACACTGAAAATCATTACACTGATTAGTTTCATGGATGGAGGAACCTAAACGTCTGTTGCTGGCAGCTACAGTTTATTTTGGGTTCTCAAGAATCAGCTCCACTAATGAACAGATTGCCTCTGGCTTGGTATTTAAGCCTTTGCAGTGTTGAACAGCATTACTGGTGTTAATGGGACACTTATCTAAACTTCTGATGTATTTTAAAACCGCATGTAGTCGTTCTGAATCAGCTGGCGAGTCAAAGTCGGGTCATCAACAAGCTCTGACCCAGCCATGCTATTAATATGTCATTATGTCACAATTTGTTTGTGAAATATTTTTCACATGTTCAAAATAAAGTTTATATATTTAGAAGAGGCCTTTTTCACTTGAGACATTTTGACAGGTGTAAATAATAAATGATAGCTGGATTCCATTTAGCTGCTCCTGGTATTGTGCATGCTGGGTCACTGTGACATTAAGTGCATTTCCATCCACATGTTTTGATGTACATTTTCCATTTGTGCATAAAAAAGTGGAAAGGCCCCGAAAAAAAAACAAGAACAAAACTTGAAATACTGCAAAACACATTTTTACTCTTGGCCGAGGGGGGGAATTGGAGTACCGATAAAAACAAAATGTGACAAAGTCTGATGGAAACAGACTTTAAATAAATAAATAAATACATAAATAAATAAATAGTAAATGAAGCATATTACTTAAACGTTCACTGAAGCTTCCGATCCTCTGAGGAGACAAATTAATATATGGAGCAAACATAAATGCCACATTTCCATCACGTTTTCTACATTGTTTGCCATCATTTCAGGTTTGACTGGCGCTCCTTTAATTACGTCATTTTGTTGCACGCTTTTCTTCTGCAGTGGTCGGATGGACTGGAGAATTAGCACCACTAGCCACCTCTCTCATAGCACCAACTCCAACAACCCGGTCGCACGAAAAGGCGTGTGAGTGACACGATAATGTGCAAGGGAAAAGAGTGTGATAAGAACGCCCTTCTTGCTTTATGTGTGTCATTTTCACACCATGTAGTCTATACTGACTGCAATGTAAATGCATCTGCATGAATATGCTACACTCAGAGCTAGTGACGTAGAATAAATAGTGAGAAAGACTGCTTATGGCGGGCATGAGGGGAGGTGGATGGGTCCAACAAACACAGGGCTTTCAAGCAAGAGACCGGTGTTTTGTTTGGAAGTTACGTTAGTGACGTTTGTGATGTGTTTTGTAGTGATGTTTATCAGATGTTTTCCGTACTGATACGTTGTTTCAGTACATACTGTATTGTACTTACTTTACGTACTAGTCCAACCATGATGTTTTTCCTAAACCTAACATAATGATTTTGTTGCCTAAACCTAAATGAGTGGTTTTGCTGAAAAACTTATATTCCATTTCTGCTAATAGATCCCTTGAAATGTTACACACTGTTCCTTTAATTAATAACGCCGCTTCCGTAGTCATTTTAACCAAAACCAAGATTTTTTCCTAATCCTAACTCCTGCTAAACATAACCATAAAAAAAGTTTAATAATGCTTTTGTTGCTAAAAATCGGATATTGTGCAGTAGAGCGTATATTGTTGAGTAAAAATATGATGACAATGAACATTTTGCTGACACGCTCGGAGTGAACATTTTGCAACTTCTGCAATATGTAGATAAAAAGCATAGTTTGGGGAGTATATGTAATGCTCCCCAAACTATGCTTAAACATATTAATGCAATTTGTTGTGCACAGATATACGCATATCACATAATACTTCAAAGAAACAATATTGAGATGATAGAGAAAGTGTGATGAATTTGTACAGCAGACTCCACCATATCACAACTGAGCAGATGTTACTGCACTGCAGACTCTGTAAGAATTGATAAGCTTATTGTTCAACTGTAAAATCTAGTAGGCACTTATTCACAAAATATGTGAGTTTCTTGCATACATTGTATTCATTATTAATTGGTTTTAGCACTATACACAAATGTGCAATATCTGCTGAGCTGCAGTATTTTTTTTTTATTCACTCTGTTAAATTTGTTATCCAAACACTGTCATGCCTGCAATGCACAAATGTAAGTCAGTTTTGTGTTATTGTGCTGAGATTCACATCAACAAAGAAACAGGGGATGACGCGCTCACACACAGAGAGCCTGACATGCATATTCCCTCTGTAGCCAATGACACTGTAGTAACTCTATAAAGATACTCGTTGGGGAGTGATGCGGTTAGTGCTGCTTGTATTGATTGTTATTGTGTCAGACATTATCCCTGTTACCGCTGTTAACTCAACCAAAACGTGTTACTACAGGCTTCTTGTTTGTGCTTTTTTTTTATAGCTATCCTGCTTTTCAGGGTGAGCAGTCAGACGGCATGTACAGTACATTAATTGCAACGTGATATAAAGCCAATTCACCCACAACATCTTCCCGCATGCAGCCACGTTACAAAACCAAACTCGATACCACAAAGCCACAACTGGCATTACTCCAGAAACAAATCTGCTGCTACCAGACGTCCTACGTGTCTCATTTGGAAGTTGCATCATACTGAGGAGGTGATCAAAAACCCCTATTCAAAAGGAATAAGGAAAAGCTCATGCCTTTTTATACAATGTAGAGGTTGTCAGAGGTTACAGCTAAGTGGAACAACTCTTAGCTCCTATGTGCTCCGTTCAAGATACACAGTTTTTTTTGTGCATTAAGAGAACTTCAGTCCGTCCAAAATATTTTTGTGTGATCTCCAGGAACAAAAGGTTACTATGTCAAAAAGGCTTCACTGTTGTGTCTGTTATTATCTAGCAGGAAGGACAAAGAGCCAGCGATTGTGTGGTTTAATCTGCAGTGGAGAGTGTGTTCCAGACAACGGTTTTTCCACACATAACAAAAAAAACAACAACAACCACCTAGATCTGGGGAGTTGGGCAGCTTCTTCACTAGTAAACACCAAGCCTCATAAATATTTCATTTTATTCTTTTCTCTGCTGTAACACCTGTTCTGGCAAGCACTTGGTGGTACAGTAACGCCTCCGTGTGCTTTTCATATTTCAGAAGAGATCCTCTGTAATACCAGGCGATGCTGTCAACTGAGCAATTTAATTTAATGTTCAGCATAGCATACATGTTCGCCTGTTTCATTACTGAAAATTGTGTTATGATTCCTATACCATAGGAATAAAAAAAACCTAAGTTTAGGTGCAGTGCTGCAATCCTGAATACTCAAGGAGAGGTTGCCATGGAAACAGAGTTACATTGGCCAGAAATGAAAGCGTCTGAGGATTTAGACTTTCACTGTACATAAATTTTTAACCATAGATTGTTTCTACATCAGCCTTTTCCACCGACTTCACATGACCACAACTGTGCTCCTCCGTGCAGAAATGTCTGTGACGTAAGAAACGTGAACACAACAATCCCAAAACATAAAGCCGAGACAGTTTAATTAAAACTGAGACTGTTATAAATGATACGATGACACATGCTTCTGTGACAGACACTGTGATACTATAAATACCTGCTGATATATCAATGACAATTCAGTCACATCGCCACACTGAATATTTTCATACCTTAAAACCAAAGCAACCTGCACACAGCAGCAATATTACATTTACTCTCATAAAAAAACACTACATGCTTACTGGTTATTAATTGAATTAATGCATATTTTTTGAGAGAAAGAAGAAACAAAGGTGTTCAAACAGTGAGCAGACCAAATTCTGTGGGACATATCTAACAGGGGTGGGAATCATCAGAGGCCCCACGATACGACATTATCACGATACTGAAGTCACGATATTGCGATTTCAAACATTTTTGCGATATGCTGAGTATTGCGGTAACATATATTGCAATTTATTACCTTTTTTCAACTGCAAATTATGCAGTTTGTCTGTTTTATCTGATAAGATACAGTTTTCAGTCTGTTCATCTCACTTCAATAATTTTTATTGCAGCAAAATGGGATTGTCAGTCAACACTGTCATAAAAGCATAAATGTTGCATCAAGCACATGACAAACTGAACTGTTTGTATTAGAGTCTACATTGTATTTGCAATATTAATAGTTTATATAATAAAAGATCGATACCTGACGTCTGTGTATTGACACAACATTGCCACGTAAAATATTGCAATACTATGCTGTATTTATTTTTCCTCCCACCCCTAATATCTAACACTATAACCAGACTGTACTAATACTCCATACAGTATGTGCACCATGCATGAAAATATGTCAAGTCTCGTCAAAATGACATAAACGCTGCATGTCATAGATTGAAGAATCTTCATCTCAGCTGCAGAGAGACTTTAATGAAACTGCACTGAATGATTAAAACCATCTATTAGGAGCCGAATAGAATATCTTTGCTAATTGCTGTCTGCAGTGTCAGCCTGCCCGTCACATCTCCATATGCTGTTTTCTCTGAACCGGCCTATTACAACCGCTCCTGTGTTCGCTCCACAACACCGGAGGAGCTCTCCCCACACTATATCAGCTGTGTCAAATAAACGGCTGAATTCAAAATGACCACAGTGGAGAATTTTACTCGGGGCATTACTCATCTTGTGGAAATGGAATTCCCTAATTCCAAAGGGACCTTAGAAAGCAAATTATTATCCCCTGTGAGAAAAGCAGCCAGGAGGTAAGCGCTGCACGGGCACACAGGCGGGAGGAATGGAATTTGTTTCAGATGAGAAAAAGAAGACGCATTGACCCTGCTGGAGTTTGAAAGTGTTCAGAGGCTCATATGTGGCTTAAAACTTGGCTCTACTTCCTCAAAAACCAGAAGGTGCTTTAATGCGTATATTAAAAACTGGTTCACTTAATGCCAGCAACTCAAAATTAATCATCTATGATGTGTAATACTCACCACTGCTATTACCAGCTTATCTTACCACAGAAATCAATAAAATGCAATAAAGGGGTCAATGGTGAGTCTATTTGGATCTATTAACACCTATGATATATTCATGAGATGTGCTGCAGGAATACATATTGCAGCACCTCAAAAACAACACAAAACAACATCTTCAGCTACATTTAGCCTGCAGCCACGACATGCAGCACAACAACCTCTCATTTCTAACGGCAGGCCCTGAGTATAAAAATGCATGTGTGTGCGGTTACTCACCTGTAGTCTCTACTATTCCTTCTAGTATCACCACAATCTCAAACTGCTCTGTTTGCATGGACCTCTGGGAGAGGTCGTAGAAGGGGCTTTTGGTGTCAATCACATGGCAGATCGTGAGTGGTGAGACGAGGAAGAGCTGGTCCGCCCCGGTGCTGAAACCCACGTCCAGCTCCAACTGATCCAGCGGAAGAAACT
>CAKALG010036832.1:0-10539 GCA_916700815.1 Helicolenus hilgendorfi | reverse complement strand
CCGCTGATAACGGCGTCCCGACCCACGGCGTCATCGTGGAAGCGTAGCATCCACCCTCCGGTTTTGTCTTTTTTAGGACAATTTTACTTTCAGGCCCAAACAAGAGAATGTTAATGGATAACAGAGCCAAGATTTACAGGGTTTTTTGTTTTTACTTGTATGTGAGAGCTACTACTTTCATGAAGAATGTACAGTATGTTACAGGATACAACCAACATGAAATTGGTCAACTTATTTTGTTCATGTCAGCACAAGTGAGAGAATGGTTATTCCTCTCAGAAAGTTATTAAGTGAGGCAGAAGTCTAGTTTCATAAGCGTACAGCACCAGCAAAGAAAACACTTTGAGGCAGCCAAATCATAATTTGTGAACTCAGCACCAGCAAAAAATAGATCCGAGAGAGACAAGACCTCTTCTTTATTTGTAATGTCATGCAGACTTAGAACCAGGAGATGCTTTTGTAATGAGTTTGAGATTGATTTTGTAGACTCTGGTTTGTTAGAGCTTTTGCCCCCACTAAGCTTCAGTAGTTACAACTGAGATTTCCACTGAAAAAAAAAAAATAATAAATAGAAATTTAGCTTTGGCCTCAATCCATTACTGTAAAAACCATGAGCTGTGTAACCTATTTAGGCTCTGAGGGATGCAAGTAAAATTTCAAAGTATTAGGATTAAAGTAAAAATTGGCTACCTGTCAATGAAAGTTATTTTCAGCAAGCTGCCACGCACCTTTTGCCACATAAAGAAATTTCAGAACACATATCCCTGGCTTTTCTCAGCTGTTACACAAGAATCATTTTTAAAACGTACAATGACTGTCCTGGGCCACATAAATGTCTCAGTTATTTTTATGCATCTTGGCACTCACATTTGGCTCAGTCCACATAACATTTTTGCTTCATTAGACCATTAGAGGGGCAGTATCCTCTAAGTTGCAATATGGCCTACTGCAATTTTCAAATTGCAAGGGGCGTACTATTTGTTAAAGGTGAAATGTGTGTCAAAATACCATTTTAAATTAAATGTTGTGGTGCTGCAGAGATGCCCTGGCCTACACATCATGTTCTACACACTTAAGAAAACATCTCTACAGATCTGTGCAAAAATCACAACATAATCATTTAATATGTTTTTTCAATCAAAATGAGAATAATGATGTAAAAATGATCATTCCCTCTAATATCGCAAATCATATCACATTATCAGTCAAAATAATCGCAATTAGATATGTTTTCAAAATCGTTCAGCCCTAGTCCTGAGTAATTCCCAGAGTAGTTCCCAGAGTAATAACACTGTAAGGTTTTCAGGAGGCACCAAAGTGGATGCTTTTGACTGACAGGCAAGATATGAAGGGGTGGGGGGTTAGATTTTCCAGAGCATGTGCATGTGTTTGCATGTTGTCTCTGCAGTCTGGTTGCATTCTAAGGCCTCCCCTTTTATTCGTTCCTTTCAGTGTCCTGTTATTTACAGGTTGAGTTTACTTTTGCAAACTACATGCTGTAACGTAACCTTACATTAACACTTCCAAACTGCAGCTCTCCCACCCGCTGGCAGTAACTCTGTGGCTCAAACTGGTGACCTGGCATGGAATGTCATTTTTATGTTGCCAGTGGTGTGAAACCCAAAGTGCCTTATCAAGTGGTGAGAAAAACAGCAGGGAGGTAGCCTAAGGCATAAGACGGAAATGTGCTGGCGGCAGTCCTGCTTTGTGTTACGCAATGCGAGAGAACAGTTTGAACATGTAGATTCTCCAAACTTGTGAAGGTATTTTAAAAAAAAGTCTCTTGACAGACACTGCAGTATATACCTATACCATTATGGGGAAGAGTTTTTTGTACTTTCTTGGATGACAGTCAACATGATACAGCTGATGTCATATTCACAATGCATCAATGTTCATCTTTCTCAGGCATTTCATAGGGGTGGGGAAAGAAAAATAAATTCACCTATGTATCGCACTTTATTTTAATACGGGTTTGAAATCTATCTTTTAATGCCAGAATCAATCATTTGAGTCTATGCGGAGGTAGAAAGAAGTTACCACTTTTATTGTTATAGTCTGTGTAACGTGACGCCATATCCATTCCGTCTCCGGATATGACTTGAACCCTCACATTTTAAATCCAATTTTTTAGATTTAAAAAAATCTAGCCTGTGACAGAAGACTTTGACCAATCACATGTCATTTCATTGAGAGAGTGTTCCTATTTGCTGTGCTCCGGTTATGTGACCAGAACTTGGTGTTCCTTCAACAGATTTTACAATGGCGTGTCACAAACGGTCCCTTATAAATTAAAAAGAAAATACAACTAATTTGTGAGGAAAATGGGTATTCTTTGATTTTTTGGTTGCTGGAAGAAAAACTAATAAATAATGCTCGACAATAAGTGATATATTTTACTTCAGGACATCTCTGACTACATACAAGATGAAAATTAAACATTTTGATGTGTTAATTTACATACTTTTCAAATTAAAAGTCCCTCGAAGTGTATGATTCAACTTTTCCCATGGTCTAGTGTTAAAAAAGTTAACAAAAATGCAATAAATACTAATATTGAATTGCAATAAAAGTCGAATCTGCACCCATGTATTGTGATAGTATCGAATCGGGAGATGGGTGTATCGTCCCAGCCTTAGCATTTCAAGTGAGTGATTTATCAGTACCGCATAGCTACACGGAGGTAAACCTCTTGTGTACCTTACTTGGCACCCTCAGGCTTAACACCACAGCCAGGTGACTGTGATCTATCTACAGACTACAGCTTAGATACAAAATAACAGCTTTGGATTTTTAGCTGTCTTGGCCTCACATACAGTACATGAGGCTATCTAGAGTCTGCGTAAGCCACACTAAACTATAACCCTTAACACTATGCCAAAAATCAAATGGTACTGTCTAAATTGACAAAGCTAACATGCTTAGTATTGACCCCATCGTCAACGTGCCCTTAGTATTGTGCATCTGTCTCACTGATGTCCATCAAACACCCAAGGATTCCTTAACCCAATACAGACATACTGAGTTAGATAACTCTTAGAAAATTAATCATAGTTCCAACACTGCTAAAATGTTAAATAGAGGTGTGGTTATTAGCAAATCAGTATGACTTTTCAAAGCAACATGAAGAAAAAACAGAGCTCAAAAGAGGCCAAATCATCTGTGCACAAATTGCTGGTGCGTAAGCCAAAAACCGCGATACCATTTAGCCAAATATGTCAAAGAGGAAACAGTGGTCACAATTTTGTATTTCAAGAAAAATATGTCAGACAAAGTATATAATATATAGGAAGTTGAAATAGCACAAATAGGTATGCAACCTTGACATGACCCGCTTTTGTAATGATGTTACAAAAGTGGCCAGTTGTACAGTGGCCACTTCTGTGGCCAGATGTACAGTGGCCATTAAGTTACAAAGTTTCACAAAGCATTTATTCAATATCAATCTCCTGTATTTACTAGGGATGCAAAACCAAATTGAAAAAATGAGCCATTCAATGACTGTACTAACCGAATCGTGGGCTTGAGTTAAAAAAGGAGGTTAGACGCGCTTCAACCGTTTCACAACGAAAAGTAGGCCTGTCTAGTGCTCACAGAATAGGGCAATCTTGTAACAGGAGATACTTCAGAGACCAGGTCCAAAGCACACTGGAGCACACGGATTTAAGGCAATCAACTTTATTAGAAGACTAACGTTTGGACGCCAACGGTGTCTTCATCAGAGTTAGAACCGTGGGCTTGTTGAACCGTTGCACCATGCGCTGCCAGAGACATAGAAGAGGCAAATATCTGAACATAGGCATACTTGACCATTAAGAAGCCTGCCTTATTTCATGTATAAAATCTGTGTTTTGGTTATGATATAGAAATATCATTCATTACTATAAATCCATTTATATATTTTGGACTACAAACACATTATAAATGGTTGTGTTTTTCTTCTCCCATACTGTATGTGCAAAAAAAATTAAACCGTGACCCAAAAACCGCAATACAAACCGAACCGTGGGCTTCTTGAAATGTTGCACCACTAGTATTTACCTATGGTCAGGCTCTTGTAGACATAAGTCCAAATAGTATTCCTCTGACACATTAACTTAATACAAAATCAATAATAATGTGCAACTGACATCGGTTATGGAACTAGTCCAAAATATTTATATCAATTTTATATTATATATTATAGATGAATTACCGTGCTAAACCAGCCACTGCTGGCTCTACGGTTTCATTCTGTCATAACACTGTCACACGCAGCAAAACCAAGCAGGGCAACCATAGGTATATGAATAAAGAGCAAGAAAGCAGAGCAGCACTCTGCATCAAAGGGCCACAATCCCTATCTATTTTACATAAACTAAACTATTGTCATCTTTTACACCATTAGCTAGCTACCCCATGGGGACAATTTCTATAAACAGACATTTCTATACTAAATGAATAAATGGAGTGAGCGATGCTGCTCCACTAACTGCTCAGCTATTTTGTTTACATTTTGGAAAGCAGTTCTCCTCAATCTAAAAACACCAGATAAAACATTCAGTAAACAGGCTGGCTTTACTGTAAGCGTGTTACGATTATTAGGAACAAGCTAAGTAAAAGCTGAAGGAGAAGCTATATATTAATAATTAGATTGCAAGAGCGATGGACGTGAAAGAACCACAGTTTATATGCCTCCGTTGATTGAGCACCAAGTGTGTTATAATAATGTGTGTAAAACATTGGTAAAAGGTTTAATACTTGTGATTTGGTGCCAAAATGTCCTCTGCATGCCAAGTTTGCTCTCTCTCCAACATATGAGTGTTGGCCCAGTGCAAAATATTCAGCAAAGGAAGAGAAAGAGAGAGCAGAGATAAGCTGTCTTGCATGGGAAGATCTGCTGCTCTCTCATGACACAGACCCCTAGCAGCTTATCCTACATGTGCACAACAGGAAGCCAAAGAAGAGTTTGCAGCTCTCTCTCACACACACACACACACACACACACACACACACACACACACACACACACACACACACATCTTAAGTATGTAAAACTAATATTTTATTTATTTAAGCTTTATTTAACCAGGTTAGTCCCATTGAGATAAAGAACCTCTTTTCCAAGGGAGACCTGGCCAAGACGGTCAGCAGCAAGAACACAAAGTAGCAGACACAGACACAGATAGAGATATAAAATACAATTCACAAACACTAAAAGCACTAAAATTTGCATTAAAAGAGAACTATCTAAAGACAAATGGAGGGACAAAAAGGAACTTTTCCGGGAGTCAGCTGTACAACAAGGGAAGCTAAACACATTGGCATGCCATAGAGTCTGCTTCTAAAGCCTTCATTTGAGATTTAAAAATATTTAATGCAATATAATGCGAATCGTCACGGCACAAAGCTTAATAAAGCAAAACATAACTAATGATTTGCTGTACCAGTCCAGCACACTTGAAGCCAAGTCACACATTTTTACATTGACAGCACTATATAACCAACCACTGGACACCTGTCATCTCTCATATGTGTCAATCAACTTGCAATATCACAAAAGGCTCATAGTTTGACAGCTAGTATTTTACACATTTTAAGAATGCCAAACTAATATAATGCGAATCGTCACTGTACAAAGCTTAATAAAGCAAACATAACTAATGATTTGACACTTATTTTATGTATTTATTTTGCACAATTTAAGACTACACAACATAACAAAAAAAGAATAATATAAAGTGCAGGAAGAGGCAAAAAAACAAAACACTGGGCTTATCTGAAGCCTCCACCTAGAGACAAGAGTAATATAAAGAAATAATATGACTACATAATAGCAACACTTGAAGCCAAGTCACACATTTACATTGACAGCACTATGACCACAGCTGGACAGCTGTCATCTCCTGTCTATCAATCACTAATGCAATAACACAGAAAAGGTTCATAGTTGACAGCTAGTAAAGCTTATTAATGTGGCATATCAAAAGGATCGAGGTGAGACATAAACTGGGGATGAGATAAAGGGACATTATAGGTGGTGGTCTGACTCACCGAATGGTTGACTCCCCACATCAGCACGCTGAGCAGAGGGTCGCTGGCACGGAAGAGCTTCACTTTCTGGGCGACGAAGTGTTTCTTCTTGGTCTTCGTTTTGCTCGCAATTGCTGCGGCAATGCTGCTCGCCGAAGCCATCTTTTAAAGGCTTAGTTATTACAGTCTGTGCTGATGATCTTGACAGTGTCTTCTTCCCGTTTGAAGCTGGCACAGTGGCCACTACTAGCTCACGACTCAGTGATACCAAATACTATTCATTTAGCCAGCTCGCAAAAATCAAAGTCTTCATCCAACAGTCTCCACACAGCTTGACTGACACTATTGGCCCTTGACTTCGACAAAAAGGAATAAAAATGAGGAAAATAGGATGTGTTTAATCTAATACTGCTGCTCTCCTTCGTCTGCTTCCCTCAGCCCACATCATAAGTCACCCTCTCTCTTCCTTCCTTAGACTAGTCTGTGAGGTCTCTCACTGAGCTGGCGTTAGCATAGCTTAGCTTAGCATAGCTTGCTACCTAGCAACACATTAGCAATCAATTCAGCTGCAATTAATAAACGTATTAAAACAAGTTATTATGCAGCCGTAAACAAACTATTAAAACGACACATTCATGACTTAACTAAAGTCTATTTACTACCATAAGGTAACGTCCCGACCTCCGTTCACCAGCTAGTTAGCATTAGCCTGCAAGCTAACATTAGCTAGATAGTTAGCACACACAAGCTAACAAGCAGCTCAGCTCTTCCTCCTCCTCCTCCTCCTCCTATACGCGCTTTAGTGGTCAGTCAGTCCGTGTGGAGATGACAGGGACAGGGGGTGTTATCCTGTCATGCCCGTGCCCTTGTTTGAATTAAAAACGCAGAGGAGCAGGTTATTTAAACGTAAAATAATGAATCAACTCTCGTCTGCAGCATTGAGGTTCATGTGTTGCTGCTGTCATCTGACAGCTCGACGAAGGAGGAGGGAGGTGACAGCAGCCTGTATGCGCTTTGCAGTGTCTGCTGCTGCTGATTCGCTGCAGCCCCCTCCTTCCTTCCACCTATGCCTATATGCTACTTTTCTTTTTAATACCACACTACAATTTAATATATTGCATGACCCTTACAAGTTGCATGACATATTGCATGATATATTGCATGATCCTTACAAGTTGTATGATATATTGCATGATCCTTACAAGTTGCATGATATATTGTATGATCTTTACAAGTTGCATGCTATATTGCATGATATATTGCATGATCCTTACAAATTGCATGATATATTGCATGATCCTTACAAGTTGTATGATATATTGCATGATATATTGCATGATCCTTACAAGTTGCATCATATATTGCATGATATATTGCATGATCCTTACAAGTTGCATGCTATATTGCATGATATATTGCATGATCCTTACAAGTTGCATGATATATTGCATGATATATTGCATGATCCTTACAAGTTGCATGATATATTGCATGATCCTTACAAGTTGCATGATATATTGCATGATATATTGCATGATCCTTACAAGTTGCATGGAATATTGCATGATCCTTACAAGTTGCATGATATATTGCATGATATATTGCATGATCCTTGCAAGTTGCATGATATATTGCATGATCCTTGCAAGTTGCATGATATATTCCATGATATATTGCATGATCCTTACAAGTTGAAACAATTGAAAACGCCATGAATGAATGAAAGTGTGAATAGTGTAGCATTCACTGGACGACTATATCCCCATTCCAGGTGGCCATATGAGTTATAGTGTGTTTGCAGCTTGTGTAATAATAATAATAATGCATTAGAAAGGACAAACCTGTGCATCATCACAACCATCCCAATACTAATGCCACACTACAATTTAATATATTGCATGATCCTTACAAGTTGCAACAATTGAAAACGCCATTATGAATGAAAAATCCCCTTTTGATGTATTTATTTATTGTGTTGAGTTGAATGTGCTACTTATTTTGTACTGTAATTATGTTGTGCCTTTTCTACCTTTTTTTCTTTTCTTGAAGCTGACTTGGTGTAAACTGCTCAGAATTCCAATGTACTTAGGTACAAATTGCAAATAAAACTCTTGAATCTTGAATCTTGAGTGTGAAAGTGTAGCATTCACTGGAAGACTATCCCCATTTCAGGTGGCCATATGTCTGCAGCTTGTGTAATAATAATAATGCAATAGAAAGGACAAACCTACACAACACGGTACAAAAGGTACTAGGATATGATATCACTTTGAGTTACATGGCTCTCTACCTGTGCAATTTGAATTCTACTGATGGAAACATACGAATAAGTGATAGATAGCGGGTCAAGATATTGTTAATAGCTAGTAAGAAAGCTATCACAAGGAAATGGGGTAGAGTGGAACCCCCTACACACAAACAGTGGATGGGGGTAGTAGAGGAGATAATACATAATGGAGAAGCTGACACATCGTTTAAGACTGCAAGAAGCACAGATGGAAGACAAGTCGGAGAAATGGACATTATTCAAAAACCTAAACAGGGACGAAGACGGCAGAAAGGACAACTGATTGAGTTGGAAATTACATGAGAATGTATGGAATAATGGAAGTGTAGCTCCCAAACACCTGTATGTATTGTTCCCTATGTTTGTGGGTCTGACTGCGTACATGCCCATATGTTGTTGATATGTGTATAATTGAAAAACATCAATAAAAACTAAAGTGGAAGAAAGGACAAACCTGTACAACATCACAACCATCCCCCCATCCTTGTTTTATTGCTTTCGTTTAGATTATAATCTGAGGCTGATTTCAGGAGGGCAGGCAGTAGAAGGGTGATAATGTCCCACACCACCAACATAAGAGTCTTTAGAGGTCATTTGGTTTTCTGGTGCATGCTGTGCTGTTTTCCAATGGCATATTGCTGTGTCAGTACCTCTCCAGAGAGCAGGAGGCCTCAGTGCACTGATGCTGTATAGAGCTCATTTGTTTTATGACTCACCCCTCACAGCAGCACCTCAATACTGTTCCAATGACCTGCACAGGAAAGACTGCCACCCCTTCAACACACACACACGCCACACATCACTCACACAATGGCCTACAAATTCCTTTCCTTTGATTATTCAATATTTATTTTATTTTATGGACCTGTTTATGCAAGTGATTTATAATCTCGGGAAAAAAAAGTAAGGAAATTTGTGTTTGGTGGATTATTTCTCTGTTGTTCCAATGCTAATTGGCATTGTATTTTACATTGTTGGAAAGCCTGTTTATTTACCTTCACAATGATGTCCAACTTGTAAGGCTCATGCATTTGTGGGATGAGCAGCATAGCTGATTATGTGGGTAGCGCCCAAGAAAAAATTGCCAAAATGCTCTGCCAATGGTAAACAGTGTATTCTCCTGTTGGTATTGACTCTTGTTTTGAGTTGTTTGGTGGATTGGATGACTGAACTCTCTATCAGTAACAAGGAACAAACAACACATATTGGCAGTTTTACACTTTATTCATTTAATACACCATCAGGAGCCTCAGTAGCGGGTGAAAGATCCAGTTCAATCATCCAATCCACCAAACAACTCAAAACAAGAGTCAATACCAACAGGAGAATACACTGTTTACCATTGGCAGAGCATTTTGGCAAATTTTTCTTGGGCACTACCCACATAATCGGTTGTGCTGCTCATCCCACAAAATGCATGATCCTTACAAGTTGGACATCATTGTGAAGGTAAATAAACAGGCTTTCCAACCATGTAAAATACAATGCCAATTAGCATTTTAACAACAGAGCAATAATCCAGCAAACACAAATTTCACAAGTTTATGATCGATCAGTAGCCTACACAAATTCAGCCACATGCCAGTCTGTCTTACAGATTTCAAGGATTCACATTTTTGTGTTTGTCGTCTTTATAATATTGCACATTTTGTTTTGTTGTTTTTTGCAAATTGCCACGTTTTTTGTCTTGTAATCTAACATTTCACTATTCACTGTGGTGTGTGCATGTGAGGAATAATAATCCTTGAAAAAACTTTGTTCCAAATCCTGACTTAATTTATATGCATGGCAGACAGCACTGCTGGCGTCAGTAAACTTGTCCTATCCACAAATTAAAGTCAGTGACGTCTGATATAGTTTAACATTAAATTGGCTTACTAATAACACCTCTCTAGGGAAGGGGGGACAAAGGAGAAAGGTCTGTAGGACAGATAATAAGTGCGCTTTCATAGACTAAGCTACTGGAGTTACCCTGCACTATACTCATTTTTAACAGTCTCTTCTGCACTATATTCACTTTTTTAATATTCCTGTATCACAGCTGTTACCCTGCACTATATTCAGTTTTAACAGTTTTCTTCATGTCCTTGTATTTTTTATATCTGGTATATTTTTTTGTACATTGTACTTTGCACTACTAACTTTTTTACTGCCTTTTTACTAACATGTTTTGCACTATGGAACTGTGATGCGGGAAACTTGAATTTCCCTCGGGATCAATAAAGTTACTATCTATCTAT
>CAKALG010036830.1:0-11782 GCA_916700815.1 Helicolenus hilgendorfi | reverse complement strand
GCTTTGGGAAACACTGATCAACATTTTCTGACATTTTTATAGACCAAGAAACCAAGAAAATAATCGACAGTTTAATTGACATTGAAAAGCAGCAATCTGATTTGTTTATTGTCCTCATTCTCCAGGATCCTGCAGAGCCCTATGCTGTTGTCCGACAGCTGCCTGCATCTCTTCCTGCAGTCCCAGCTCAGTCCGTCCAAGATGGAGGCCTGTGCTGCTGGAAGGACACACTACTCTGTGGCCCAGGCGGTCCAGGGCTGTGGCCGGAGGCGATTCCACTCTGCAGAGGATCTACAGAAGGACCTCAGCATGTCCTTTGATTCTGACTCAGACAGGTATTGTAATATCACACTTTGAAGTCTTTCTCCAATCCAAAAAAAATGTTGTAGAGCTAAAATGACCTCTAAGGACAGAGATCCTTTTTGTAGTAGCTTTGTCAGCAGTAAAGCAAATTATGCTTTTACTCACTGATGTATTTTCCAGGATATATAATATAAGAACTCCCAAATTCATTCCCCCAAATTATAACATTTGATTCACTTTCCATCCCCCTGTTCTCGTGTCTGTCATTCCAGCTCAGAGTGTAGGGATCCAGAGCTTCGGATTAAAGATTTGGCAATAAACAAAGCCCAGAGTTCAGCTTCACTTGATCTCATGGGAACCAGCCAGGAGGAAACACTCAGCTGCTCATATGGTTCTACATGAAAACATCATCATCATCATCATATCATCGGCCCAAATGTTTGGACCTGTGAAGAAGAAATGTGCCTGTTACCCCGTCATGCTGCACTTTTGGCTAAGTGGTTGCTCCTTATTATTTCACGTGTAAAAATATGTTGTCATTTAAACATGTACAGTAAATAGTAATAAAAATGTTTATCCATAAAGTGGACCGGTTTGTTTTGTCTGCACAGCTCTAAAGTTGTGGCAACATTTTGCCTGAAGATGGCAGTGTCGTTGCATCAATCTGTTTGTATAATCACTTATCCCCATGGACATATGCTGTAACTGTCCATAAACAAGCCTAACAGAAGCATCACTACTTATGGTCATTCACAAGGTGTATTTTTGCCAGATATGTGCAGATAACAATGCGATATCTTTAAAGCAGTGACAGCCTGATGTCTCTCTCTGTGGCTGAACTCCCCCTCCTAATAAAGTGTAAGGTGTGTGTGGAGCTTGTCATACTGCAGTGCTTATAGCAGTATGACGTGTAATAGGGTCTCTGCAGAGTTTTCAGACAGCCCCCCTGTCAGGTGTGTGTCTGGTAGGAGGTCCAGCGGGATCCCAGTGGACTCGCTCCTGTCTGAGAGGGCCAGCAGGTAGACAGGCTACGTTGCTCCCTGCTGAACAAAATGCCAGCTGCACTGACAGGACACCTTTTCTACCTGTCTCTCTCTCTCTCTATGGCGTTTGTGTTCGTGTGAGCCGGTTCACTGCAGTCACATATCTCTGTGTGCTCCCACAGTGAGCAGCACCACGCTTATGCAGAGGTAATGACCACTAAACAGAGTGACGGCAGGCTGACATATCTGCACAGTTAATTAGATTAGCTTTGTCTCTCTGCAGCGGTTGTGATGGTCATTATAAATTCAGAGCAGACAATAGGCTCGTGTTGCAGAGAACAGAGAGGTGACAGCACCTGCTCTGAGCAGTTTGGACAGTGGGAAAGCCCACTAACTCAAATTAGGGGTGGGACGTCTTCCCCCGGAAGATGTGTGGGTGTATGTGTGTGTTCATGCGTATCCACATATGCTAATGCATGTATCTTCTTTGTCAGTGCTTAACTGTGTGGGGCAGCTTCAGCCTGCAGCTTCAAACACACTGAGGCTGTCAGTGCTGCAGATGTTTGCTTTAGCTGGATATTCAAAAGACGTTTATGCCTCTAACACATCAAGAAAACACACCTGAAGTGTTGAAGTAAGGGCATTTTTTACGCAAATGTGTGCACATGGGAAGCCATACATTTATTACCACTCAGTCTAACAAAACAATTTCTACCATTGATGTGTTGAATGAATTAATCTGTAGGTTATTGTGCACATTTTACTAGTGTTCCCTGGATAAAACACTCTCAGATGATTGTCTGTCTTGTCATCAAAGAAACAACTCAAATGTTTCACATGGCAATTTTGGACAGTTCAAATCTACAATTAAAAACACACAATGTTGGTTCTTTAAGACAGTGTTTTAAGATTTGTTTAAATTTTAATATTTTTAGGCCACCCAAATAAATAAATAAATCCTTTCTCCTCCAGAATTGTATTCGCCATGGTGTGGAGAAGGCTTTGAAGCATCCTTTAGACTTTCATGTAGTAAATACATTTTACAAAAAGTATGAAAGAAGAGTTAATTGAATAAAAAAAATATACAAATTCTAATTAAACGTCTTAATTTTGGTTACTGGTCACCATTTTCTGAGGGTGGTGTGTTGGGGAGACTCCAGACCTCAGTATTATTTCTAATAATCCTGTAAATTAATAGATTACAACCCTGCAGCTTAAAGGTTGTTAAACATGCTAAAAATGTATAGTATATTATATTACTTTCAGGAAGTGATTTTGCTGGGTTTTGGGCAGCTATAAAGATAACGTCTGTGTCTGTCGTCCCTGTTTAGTAGCTAAATCACACATGCATGTGGTGGAGAGAGTAGAATATTGTATGCAAGTGACAGTAAAAGTAGGCTACTTTTGTAAAAATATAGGCTACAAAGTTAAAAAGTAGGTCAGATAAAATGTAGCCTACTCTGAGTAGGCTAAACGTTACAGATCATTACTTACGACTGATTATCAATTATAGATATACAACTGCATTCCTCGATGTAGCCAAAAGAAAATTAACCAGAAAAGAGACAAAACTCAGACAATTAAACAAAGCTGATCGACAATAAATAAAATGAACTATGGACGCAACGGCACCTGAAACTTCTTTTAGAATCAACAGTAGAATAAAAATTCACTAAAGGAGACAATAGTATAAAGAATATAAACTCCACATGTGGCTGCAGTCACACACATAACCTACAGCAAAGGAGAGACTGCACAGTTTTTACACACCATGTAGTCCACACACACTCATACACGTAACCAAGTTGATAGGCAACTAAGTGGATGTTGACGTTCTCATCTGTAGAGTTCAGCAGTGTGTTGTTGTACTCACCTGTCTGAAAGTTGTGAGCACGGTGAAGTCCTCCACAGTCTGCTCCAGGTTCTCTACTCGTTCATTTTCAAGGCAGAATACAACCAGTCCACTCGGCCTCTCTGTCCCAGTATGACCAGTCCACTCTCTGGTCCCACTGCGCTCCTGAAATCAAAAGGATTTGATCTGAAGGAGGCTCTACCGTCACATCAGCGACTAACAGTCTCAAACAGCAGAAAGTCCTCATACACCTCACTGAAGGTAAAAGCTCCTCAGTGAACGCAGAAGTCACCACGAGCATGTTAGCATTTAGCATGTTAGCCAGACCTAGCGTGCCCGTCACTGCTGTGGCCTGTAGGTCAGGAACATCGTGGGTGGGTCACTTAGCTCGCTCGGTAATCAGTCATTACTTAAGATAGAGATGCAACATTTTTTTAACTATGTCGAGGTACAATAATGCTAATTATAACCACACCCCAGATATGATCATTAATTTGTTTGCTTTTGAAGTGGCCTCGGCCGTGAACTTGGCCCATGAACGCAAACAGTTTTACATATCATTTCCGGTGTCACCACTCTGGACGTGGAGCTCTGGACGTGGAGCTCTGCCCTCGTGCGGCCGCAGAATCACCTGAAGCTTCTTCTCTGATGCAGCTGCCACATTTATCTCCTTTCTTCTGTTCCATTTAGGACTTTTTCATGTGACTTTTGTTTTTACTCTGTAATGGATGCGACTCTAAATGTAACGAAGTCGGCTTAGGCCTACAATACTTCTGATAAATAGTAACTAAAATTAAAATTTTAATTTTTTTTTTTTTTTAAATACTCAAAGAGTAGGCTAGCCTACAAGTAAGCAACACAAAAAACTACTCTGTTACAGTAACGAGAGTAAATGAAGTTTCCCCACATGGCTTAGCACATGCTGCTAACGTCTCTGTAACAGAAGAGCTTTGTTTGCTGTCCGTGGATTGAAACGTTTACCGTTTTTAGTCCGACCTGTCCAGGAGTCGCCTATTGACTCCTCTTTTAACGGTCTGTGACTCCGGTCCACTGGCTGTTAACCTTGAGCTACTGTAGCCTCGCCTGTCAGTGCGGCTCTGCTGCCATGACAACACTGACACATTTAAACCCATCAGATCGATTGGCTAACAGCTCCCTGCTCCGTGCTGCGTGACCCCGGAGAGGTCAAATGGCATGAAAACATAGGGAGCGAGTGAAATCACTCTGTTCTCAGGGCGGGCTTTTAGCTGAACACAACCACAATTATTCAGAAAAGTACAAGATCAAAATCACGTTTTAATTATTTCCACACATGCTTTAGCTCCGTTTAATCTAATTAGTATGCTTATTGTTTGACCCATAAAACAGAAGAAGATAAGATGAAGGAAAACGGCCCCTTTGGGAGGTGCCCATCTGCCTCGGACCAAGTCAGCATGTCTTTCTGCAGCGACAGCTCAAATAAAGCCCACCTCATGTCTGTGATCTCATGCTTGACTTACTATTCCCTCTGTTGTGTAATTAAAACAGAAACACAAAAAGAAAAAAATCTTTCAAAAACAATTTCACGTGTTGGGAAGAACCAAATTGTCAAACTCGAAATGCAACAATATGAAATCCCAATCAGGGTGCGTTTACTGAGCAGACTGCACAGAGCCAAAAACAAATGGAAGTATTGAGGGAGATATGCTCCAGTGGAGGCAAATTACAGATAAATCAGAGGCTGCTCATGCATTTTAAGTGCCACATTATACAGAATCCATTAGTAGCAATAGGAGTTCAGCACCACTTGAGATATTAAATCTCTTTGCCCGCAACTCAGTGGAACCAGGATGAGTCAATATCAGAGAAGGCCAGCTGCCTGCAATGCCAATAGATAGGGGGATGCGACCTAAAGGAATGATGCCAGAGTTATGCACCAACAACAGTCACAGGCTGGAGATACCGATGCGTAGCTTGTTATACAGCTAGACAATCCGATTCACAAGGGGGCAAGAGAAGGAGCAAGGTAACTGATCTGGAAGTCTGGGGTTAATTGAATTGTTAATAACGTACGTCTCGCTCTGAACATTTTTCAAGGTCTCACACATTTCCATGCCAATACTGAGCACTGATTTACTGAGGGACACAAAAATCCCACAACCTGACAGCCAAAAAAAGGATTTTCAGACGTTACATCTGTCCTTGCAGCTTCGTGTCTTCGTGTGCTCAAAAGCCAACCCTTTATCCGAACACCTGCCTCAATCTGGTGGGAAAATACTTTTTCCTAGAGGCAGAAACATTTTTCTCCGCCACTCAATTGTCACAGATGGAAATGAGCTGACTTAAGAGCTATCCATCATTCATCAAACCCAACAGCCTCGCTGCCTTTCCTCGGTTCTGCACGGTTTACCGTATACCTGCTATTTCCCCGCCGCATGCTGTCGCCTTTTGGTGCGTGGATGTAGCAATTATGCTGGGAACGGGCGAGATCACTGTACCGAGGCGAGCAACAGCTCCTCGTCTCCTGGAATCAGGGGCTGATCAGCGTGAAACCAAGCTCCTCTGCCTCGAACACATGATTGGCCCGAGGGGGAACAGGGAAATTGAGATCACTGCTTCATAATTTCCTGAAATAATACGGTGTGTAATATCAGACGTGTTTCCTTTGGAGCGTGCAAACAGATGGAGATGGAAGGGCCTTCAGTTAAGATAACATTTCTGCATATATATATATTCACTTTAATCCAGGCTAAAACATATCATCATATGGATACTGTACAAACAGGATCCCTAAGGTTACTAATGAGCTCATACAAGAGTGTAAGAACTCATAAAATGTGAGCATTGTAGGAAACCTTTAGTGTCTATTAGGGCTGTCAAAGTTAACACCATATTAATGTGCAAACGCCAATTCGTTTTAACACCACTAATTTCTTTAACGCATTAACGCAATCAATCTTTCGGAGGTTGTAGGGCTCAGTTTTAAATCTAGAGTGAAGATACTGAGGAATCTAACTATAGGAATCCATTGGTACCAACCATGTCATACTAACGAGGTTAAATAACCCTCTGAACTTGTGCTAAATTTTGGCGAGGAAAAACTGGCATGGCCATTTCCAAAGGGGTCCATTGACCTCTGACCTCAAGATGTGTGAATGTAAATGGGTTCTATAGGTACCCACGAGTCTCCCCTTTACAGACATGCCCACTTTATGATAATTACATGCAGTTTGGGGCAAGACATAGTCAAGTCAGCACACTGACACACTGACAGCTGTTGTTACCTGTTGGGCTGCAGTTTGCCATGTTATGATTTGAGCATATTTGGAGGGTTTCTGGACAATATCTGTCATTGATTTGTGTTGTTGATTGGTATCCAATAATAAATATATACATACATTTGCATAAAGCAGCATATTTGCCCACTCCCATGTTGATAAGAGTATTTAATACTTGATAAATCTCCCTTTAAGGTTCATTTTGAACAGATAAACAATGAATGGCGATTACATATTTTAATCGATTGACAGCCATAGTGTCTATATGATGCCTTTTGATCATCCCTGTATGAATTGTGTCTTAGCACTCGGGAACAGCCCCTCTGTGTGAATAACAAGCCCTCCAGACTAACGTCTTGTTAGAGACGAGTAGTCAGGTGGAGGAGGAGCTCTTTGGTCAGACCCAGTCCGGTGAATGCAGAGACGCCCGGTGGTGGTGGTAGTGAAAGGACAATGGAGGGTGGAGAAACAAGGGGGGAAAAATGGAGGGGTAGAGGGCACCGTCTCTGGAGGCCTCTGTGCTTCGCTGCCAGTGTGTGTAAATCAGCAGGCAGCTCACGGCTGCAATGAGGTAGAAAATAAAAAAAACATAAAAATGTCCAAGTGAAATAAGAGGCAAGAAGAAATCTTTTATGATGAGTCTAAATTCTCCTTACTCTGCAGTAGATCCAGTGGCCGGCTCAGCTTGTCTTCTCCAGACACCGTCCATCATCCCAGTGTCTGCATAAAGCCACAAATTACTCAAATTACCCCACCTGCTATTCATGTAATACATATGTAATGAGTATCCTAAATTCACATGATTAGCATTCATGGTATGTTAATAGGGCTCATGTCAAATTCATTAATATGCACGTGAAAATTATGTGGACTGCCAAACCAGCATGTCTCAAGTTCTGCACATTAAGTCCAGAAGAAGTTTAACAACATGTTTAAACTTGTGGTTACATCATGTGAGCATTGAAGTTCATTCTTGACCTTTGGGAACAGTATATATAATATAACCAAAACAATCTAAACTCAAAGGTCTTCTTACTAGCTTTTGGAGCTTTCAAACCGCATGGTCTTCAGCACATAGGGCTGGCTTATAGGTGCCATTGTGCAGTGTGAGTTCCCTAGGCACTATAGTTGAAAGCTCACTCATAGTGAGTGGATCTTTGATCGTATTATTCTGGCTACATCATCATATTTATGTTGTTTATCAAATTTAGCAAAATTTCTTTACATTGTCTCACCCTTCAGCCATTAAAGGAGTACTTCACCCACAAAATGACCATAACTATATCAAGTACTCACCCTGTGTTACCTCGAATTCTTGAAGAAAACGTTGTTTGGGGCGGCTGTGGCTCAGAGGGTAGAGCAGGTTGTCCACCAATCAGAAGGTCGGTGGTTCGATCCCCGGCTGCTCCAGGTCACATGTCGTTGTGTCCCTGAACAAGACACTTAACCCCAAATTGCTCCTGAAGGCATAGCCATCGGTGTGTGAATGAGATTAGATCCTAATGGGCAAAGTTGGCACCTTAGCAGCCTCTGCCATCAGTGTATGAATGTGTGTGAATGGGTGAATGCTGACATGTAGTGTAGAGCGCTTTGAGTGGTCGGAAGACTAGAAAAGCGTTATATAAAAGCAAGTCCAAGTTGTTTTTCTCGAACAGAGAGCCAAAGAATTTAGGCCACATTTAACAAAAGCAAAACTACTGTATATCAAAACATCCATTTACAAACCTGCACACAACTCGTGCAGTATAATCCAAGGCACACATGCATCTTCACTTAGTCTACTATTTAAAAAACACTTCCACACAAGCAGGCTCACACTTGCAGGTGCGCTACTTGTCCAGACAAGTCCGAAGTATCCGAAGGGGAAACATTCATGACAATATCTGCCACAGACAAATTACACTGACAAAAAGGATCAGTTGGAACTATAACCAACAGGGAAATTAAATACAGTATATAATACAAAGTTGACAAATACTACTACTTGGCTTTCAACCACTAAAACAGTGATGATTTGGACTAAGTTCAAATGTTTTGTAATGATGTGCAGTAGCCAGGATTTTAGAAATACTGATCCACCAGTGCAACCAGTGCCTTTAAACCCCCCTAAGACTGACACCAGAAAGTGTTCGATTCTTTTCCCCCACACATTACATAAATTAATTTAAGTGTTTTGAATATATATGCTGCGCTTTCTATCTCCCTAGTCCCTACACAATTGTCTGATTGCTTTTTCAAAGCCTGCCCCACACTGTGGAGAAATATGAAATCCCTTCATTTTGATTTGTGTTTTTGGCCTAAAACATTCCAATTTAACAAATTGGAGACTTTAAAACTCATCATGTGGGATTTCTGTGTAATAGAAGCAAGTAAACTCCACTTTTTAAAAAAAAACTAAGCCCAAAACCCCTTAAATAAAACTGAGAATGTCCCCTTGGTGTCCTCAAGGGTAACCCTGATTATGTTATGTTATTCTGTCACCCTGTACTGAAGTGCAGCTCCTGTTGTACCCTGTCCTGGGCACTAAATTAGCCCAGGTTAGCCTGGCAGGACCTTTTCACATATACACACCGAAGCTGACATTAAGTGGGAGTGATGGCAGCATTCTGCTATCAGGTGACTCAGTTAACTCGGCAAGCTCCTGTAACTCAACCCCCATACCTTTACTTCCTCTGCAGGGGGTTGTCTTACCTAAAAGCTGCTATATTAAGCGCCGACATTGAGATGGGACCTCGACCCGAATGTGGGGTTCAACCATCTAACCCTGCGGGGGGGTGAAAGAGAAGCAGTGATCAGTTTGCACAGGATTGGCAGGCAGTCAGCAGCAGTGAGGCGTAAAGAGGTACAGTGTGGAGAGGGCTGTAATTACAGTTAGAGCATCTCTCGCATCTCTGAACTCCCCTGATTACAAACTATCCTCCCAGACCATCCAGGGTCATTACTCACCTCACTAACTAGTAGAGTAAATCAGTGGCGGAGCGCTGACCTGATATTAGAGCCACAGCCGGCGAGTAAACACGGCCAGAGTACGCAGGCTGGAGCCTTGTAAATAATCTGAGGGGCAGGAGCGATGGCGTGGGAGATGTTTATAGCAGGTGGACAAACACCTGTCACTTTGATAAGCCTGATTTATCCTGAACGACATGAGCGGTAGCTCTACCCGGCCCGAGACAGCCCGGACCCCCAACCCGACACCCTGGGACATGAGACCTGCTTGTAGCGGTGATGCTTGAGTAAGTGGGAGAGATGACAAGCAGCAACAGCTTCATCAGCGTAAAGCATCAGCTGTGACATGGTGGTGTTCGAGGTAGCATCCTCTTCTGGGATGTTTTCAAGGCCAGAAACTGGACTTGTGTCTCCCATCCAGCTCCAGAGACATAAAGGTCTTCCCTTGACATCACTGTCTGCAGAAGGCAATTAACGAGAAGGAAGACACTGCTAACATGTGAGAGAGGTGGGTGTGGCGCTCGTAATAAATGACCTGTCTGGAGCCATATTTACTGGCCTGCCACTAACCCTGATACTCGGCTCATAATATTACACATTATATATTGAAAAATCACTGAAAGGCCTGAAAATCGAAGCCTGGAATTCCAGAAATATGAATTTTCAGAGCGGCCTGTCACGATGTTCGTTAGCTTTTCACTTTAAATACGCCACGTCTTCTTCTCACAATGTCATAAGCCAGCTGAGGAAACTTTAATTTGTCAGCTGCCATGAGTTATGCTAACAGAAACTGACCTCAATTAAGAGTGACTTGCATTTAAAAAGTGTCTATTTCAGATTTTAAGATTTAGACTAGAAGAGGAGGGGGAGGCTTTAATGGAATGCTGACAGAGGGCAAGTTGGAGAGGTAATACATTTCCTGCAAAATGCCAGTGGATACCACATAAATAAGGCAGTGTTATTCCTGACAGAAACTCCACCATGAAGCTGCGGCGTGATCTACGGCCGAATGACCCGGTTAAAGAGCAGCAGAAACAGCTGACAGCTTGATCAAGATTACCTCTCTCTAAAGTGGTATAGATCAAGTCTTTAGCCTTCTCACCAACCCCGAGGGTGATGGTACATGATAATACTCAACAAAGATGAGCAGCTATCACTGTGAGCAGCGTACCAATATTGAGTTATTTACCCAGAAGGCGTTAACAGAGGTAGGGAGTATAAATTATAGTTGTGGCCGTGTAGGATTGAACACACAGGAGCTCTAAATTGTCAGCACAAAATGACTATGAATGTATTCTGTCCTGGATGGAAATGTGTTTTATATCTCCATCATCTTTCTCAGCAAATCTAACTTTATTTATTATTACTCAGCAGCTCAATCTATATATATTTGACCGGTAAAAGTGTATCTTTATGGTTGCGTGTATTAATTAGTGATATTCCGGTATCATTAGTGTAATTTAGTGCTCACTAGATTAATGGCACGGTGGCATTTATCTATGAAACATTATATCTTGATGTTAAATTGCAATAAAAGAACCTGTATATTCTGCAGATATGGCTGTCCAAATCTAACGGAGGGGGATGGGGGGGTGTAGTTGACATCCATTAAGGAAATCCTTTATTGGCACATAAAAATGAGAGGCAATATTTAGCCTTACTTGCCTTTGGCAACCTAACCCATAGCCTAACATTAAAAAGGAGGACTCTTGGGGGGGGAAATATCAAGCTATGTCAGCAGGAAAGACATATTTGTGTCCAACATCAGCACCAAAACACGTTTTAAGTGTTACATAATCTGCCTAAATGATGGACTAACACACTCAGCCATTGTCTCCACTCACCGAACATCACATTGTTCCACTGCATCCCTTTCCTCCCCTAAAACAAAGCATTTCCTCTCTATTTCCAATGTAGTATATTCAATAACTAATTATGGTAATTCATTACATCTCCAATTAGCAGAGAGGCTTTATCGCTGCACTGTACCGTAAAGAGCAGGATTTATGTCGGCTTTGAATGTCACCCAGAGGACAGAGGACGAGCTCATCACTCAACGGGAACAAAACAGAGAGACAGGAGCGAGGAAAAAAATAGAGGGAAAAGGGAGAGAAAGATATAGTGAGTTATTGGTTAATGAACACATTTTCCTTCCCATTTTCTGGCAACCTTGAGAAAACCTTGACAAGGCCCTTTTCAAACCAAAAAGCAGCGGATTACCCTGATGGATCAAGTTGTAGTACAACTTTGGTGTTTCACCGAGGAGGCTGTAAAAAGATATGTACAGTATGTATGTAACCTCGGAGGGATATGCATGGGTACCGCCACCTCGCCTGCTGTCAAACAGCCCCTCAGAGGGTGATAAGCATCCACTGCTATCGGTGTGGGTGGCTGTCTTATTAGTGTACCTCAGCCGTTTCACTCAGGCACGCCGCACAGCC